>JANHFO010010166.1:214406-225855 GCA_032468095.1 Pareas carinatus | reverse complement strand
AATATGGGCAGAATTAGAATTAGAATTTAGTTTAGTTTAGTTTTAGTTTTATTACATTTATATACCGCCCTTCTCCTGACGGACTCAGGGCAGTGTACAGTCAGATAAAATCACAAACAAAACATACAACACCCAAGTTAAAAAACCATATTAAAATAATTACACAGGGCCATAATTTTAAAAAGTCAATGTAAAAACTAATTCAAATCCTGATAAAAATGATTTATTGGTCATGTTTGTCTGGACACACAAGGAATTTGTCTCCAGTGTACATGCTCTCGAAACCGCAATCATAAACATAAAATACATTCATAATCGTAAAGTACATTCATCATGCCATCGTGTTATAAAGTACAATCATCATGTCACAAAACACGTTCATCATGCCATACAATACATTTTTGCGATAGCTTAGAAAAGTCATAGAAATACTGATAAGCAATCTACAAGTCAAACTATTATATATTGTAAGATATAAGAAACAAGTTAATTGTAATCCAAATAAGAGAATGGTTAATAGGTAATAGGCAATAGGAAAGATGAGAAGGATAATAATGATACATTCCAACTAGATAATTTAACAGTGTTGTGGAAGTTAGTTTTGGCTTGATGAGGAATATATTGCAATATATATTGCTTGATGATTCATTTCATTTGCTGTGACACTTCCTAGAGAATTTTAGTATAGCTCCAATAATGTGCGTGTGAAAGGGAAAGAAGGCAAAAGTGTGATGTGTATTTCACATAATAACGCATAATATACATACAAGTGCCCTTTAGATGCACTGTATTCAGTGTTCATAGGATATACACAGGGAGATTTCTTTTTCTCTACTGTCATATACTTCATCTCCTAACACAAACATCTTTTTATGAGGACAGATATAGACTCCAAAGTACAACAGAAGGGCATGTCTTCTGACAGAAATGCCAAAGTAAACATCAATGCTGATATGATGTGCAGACCTTAAAATTCAGATGAGTAAGGATATTTGTGGACCTACACCTGCCCCTTTTCCTATAAAGTTAGATTTATTTGCTGTTCTGCAATGCCCTACTGCAAAGCAAAGGAAAGGTAGGGAAAGCAAAGGTAACCAAAATAATATTGGGAAGGATTCGCCTGCCCATCTTTCTATTTCTACAACTCTCCCTGTTTCCCACAGCTACTTTGTTAAAATAGTTTTCAAATAAGTGTTTTTAAAAAATAATTAGTACCATGCATGACTCCTTCATTTCCACATTAATATTGCTATTCAGGTACCCAACTGAACTGCATTCTGGGAAGCACGCCAGCTATGGAACAAATGATGTTGCTGCCAGATCCTGCCAGCTGTCAGCGGAGGCCCACTAGCTCTGGGAATTTCATAGAGTCAGGCTAAGAGCCGGAAATCTTTTCTTGCACATTAAATTAACCAAAGAGCAGTGAAAATCTCCCTTACTAATGGCACAGTATTCATTTCTCAAGTAACTGAAATGTTCTGTGTTATATAGGGTTAAAAATGGGTATTTAATTATAGGATAACAAGATTTTTGAGCAAAACAGCCTAAAAGAAGATCTTTCTAGTCTCAGATTTAAAAAAACACACAGGGCTTCCTGTAATAACTGTGATGGGACTTGCTGTCCAAATCTTTCATGAAGCTTGG
The DNA here is from genome assembly GCA_032468095.1 of Pareas carinatus. Taxonomy (NCBI): domain Eukaryota; kingdom Metazoa; phylum Chordata; class Lepidosauria; order Squamata; family Pareidae; genus Pareas; species Pareas carinatus. The sequence continues at coordinate 224,211 of JANHFO010010166.1, read as the reverse complement.
AACTGTTTTTGCTTCCCAACAGAGAAGTCATTATGCATCTGCTAAGGAGATGAAAGCTAGGAAATCAGACTCTTGATCTTGTGTGTCCATTTCTCAAATGATATGTTGCAGCTATATCCAGGACCGCAAGTATTTCTGGGAGAATTTCTTTTCCGCCCTCTCTTCAAATCCATATTTTAAAGGGGCAAAATCAACACTTATTGAGTTTTGCTAAATAAGACTTCCTTGTCACAATGTCCTGTGGAGCTCGATCAGAGCCTTTTATATTGTTGATTGAATTAAAGAGGCGAGCTTTGCATCTTCCAAACCAATTTGAAGCATTCCTAATGTATATCTCATTATCCTCTCCTTCCTCCTGGTGTTGGAGGAGGATTCATTTCTGACTTACTTATCCATATATCATCAGTCTTGGCATCTAATGGCAATTTCCTTGCTACCTGGGTGGTAGACTTGCTGTTACTTGCTTTCTTAAAATGGCACGTTTATCATCTTTTCAAGGAAAATCCTTTGATCCACTAAGAATATAAGGTACTGTGGAATCAACAAATCACAATTGTTTTCAAAAGAAAATATAACAGAAGCAAATTGGTACCTTTTGATTGTTAATGAATTGAAGTAGAAGGCATTCCAGCTAATTTGGACCGAAGCCATATAAAGTATGTAAGCATAAGCACAGTAATTGGGTTTTGGAAAGCAACTGGAAGGCCATGCAGCTGTTTCCAAACCTTACCTGGATTCTTGTATTCTGGGTCAGTTGCAATACGAACACTTCTCACTTAGCAACAGTGATAACTATTCACAAATACAACGAAAATGAATGGTAATAAAAGCTTCATTTTCCAACCAATGCATGCTGGAGTGAGGATAATGCTGGCTAAGCTGTATGAGAGAACTTTATCAGACAAAGATAGCAGCAATCTGTGCTCTTTTCAACATCTCTCTTGTTTGCTTAACAACCAGGTCATTGGCATAGAATTCAGTCACTAGAGGAGGAGTGACCATTTCACAGAAATATAAAGGGGCAGGAAAACCGATGACTCAGGGGAGAGACTCAAAGCTTAATGCCTGTTTGAACCATATACAAATGAGTGGTGTGTTGGGCTATTGCCCATTGTTGAACAGAACAGCTTGAAAAAGATTCTTGATCAGTTGTTTTTATCCTTTCTCTTGTCTAATCATTTACTTAATAATTCATGGTCATGTTTGACAATTATAAGCAAATAAACGGAAATAACATCACCTTTTCTCCCACATTGTAAAATATTCTTGTGACAGGCAGCTTTAATTTATTTTTTTGAGCCATTATTCCACGAATCTGAAATCTCTCTGTAGTAGGGATCTTCTCTACAACTTTCTCTCACTTTCCTGGAGGCTTGCCATTTAAGAAATACACAGTGAATTTATGACTTTAATACCCTCCATTTTATGATCCCCGCAAGTTTCAATTTCCACTTTTATCACCTGATAGAAGATTAGTACCAGAAGCCAGCCAACAGAACATACTATGTTTTCCATCAGATTAGCTGTCAATTTCTTCCAGAAGCTCTTCCTGGATTTTAGTTTGCTGATACTGCCAAATACTTTTTATTTGGACATTGTCTATCATTTCAATCCCAGGCATTTTCATCCAAATTAAACTGTCCAGGGGGTGTTTCTTCCTCACAGAATGGAACTACTATGACTGCTGTTCCCTCAGTTTCCACCCTCAGCTTCTCAAATGCTCCAAAAGGATAACCTGGTCAATGGTATCAAAGGCTCTGAGCAATACCTGGAGTGCAGTCTTCCTTCCTCTTTCCCATGGGTACTCAGTGCAGATTATCCGCCAGGGCAACCAAGGCCAAATCTATGCTAACTTTGGATCTGAATTTAGACTGAGAAGAATTAAGAAAATCTATTTCCTCTGTTACCATTTTGTAATGTTTGCCCCTCACCTTAAAGCACTACTAGAATCTTCTTGAGATAAACTTAACAGAACACCAGGAACCTTAGTGGTCTTCTATTGCAACCCCTGCTCAAGCAGGAGATCCTATACAATTCCAGACAAATGTCCAATCTCTTCTTAAAAACTTCTGGTGATAGAGCACCCACAACTTCTGGTGGCAAGCCATGCCACTGATTAATTGTTCTTACTGTCAGAAAAATTCTTCATAATTCTAGATTGGATCACTCCTTGATATTTCCCATCCGTTACTTCTTGTCCTGCCCTCAAGTGTTCTGGAGAATAGGTTGACTCCCTCTTCTATTTGACAAATTCCTCAAACAATGAAAACCACACTAGGAGATGACCACACTGAGCCCAAGGATGGGGTCAAGTACGTCATCCTTTTGGAGGCTTTTTGCACCGGCAAGAAATCCAGCCCTCCTTGAATTCCATTGACCCTTATCTATTGCTAATTTGTCTTGACTGTTAGTAATTCAGATTCTTGTAGAGAGCTAGCATGAAACAAACTTGCATTCATTTGAACAGTCTTGGTTCCTGGTTTCTTGCACCTGACAAGACTTGTATCATGTCACCCCTAGTTCTTCTCTTCATTATACCCAGTTCCTTACAAAAAGTCAGAGGAAATGCAGTCTGAATGAAACTGTCCAACATTCCATTACATTAAGACTTAAATTCATTGAAAGGAAAGAAATAATATCATCATGCAAATGTTGTAAATTATGTATTTTACACTAGGATGCCATAGTGTGTGTGGAACCTCATCATGGTTTATAGCAAATGCCTAGGAACTTGATGTCTAAGGACCTTTAGAAGAAGCTGATTCACTCTGAGGTTAGCAGTAAATTTACAACAGATGCTATATTTGTTTTCGACTGTACTCTGGGTTTCTAAATACTTGTCTTTTTTTTAAAAAAAAGAAAATCTGTGCAAATGAGGGTTTTTTAAGCTAAAGCAGTTCTGACTCAAATACATTAAAGTCTTAGATTTCAATAAAGTACAGTTTTTGAGATCTACCTAAATCCCATTCAGCTTCTGTGGTCTCACATGTGACCACCTCTGAGAATGCAATTATGGTATCAACTAAGTTATTTTAGATATTGACCTGGGATTTCAAAACTGCAATTTAGATTACTTTAGCAAATTTATTGTTGTAAGAATAAGAAAGAAAAAAGTTACAGTTTCAAACAGCTAAAACTAATAGTTTTATCCTTTTACCTCCTAAATGAAGTCAATAAGTTTTAAAGCTGTTCCCTTGGTTGAAATAAAATTAAACAAACTGTCATTTTGATCAGATCATTTATTTTTGTCTATTTTGGTTAAAAAAAAATCTTGCACCTTTTTCATATTTATTAAACATACTATATATCCGTGGATATAAACCAATCATACTATTCCCTGTTATAGTAAACCAAGTAACAGTAAACAGTGTTAAAAACAACACATAAAAGGAGGAAGATAAAGAAATTCAAGGCAGGAGATAAAAGAAAAAGAAAAGAAAATCTAATAAAATCTGGATTACATTGATATTATTACCTATACCTCTCCAAACCTATCTGTCCTTGCAAATCATTTGCTTTTAATTTAACTCTTCATTTTTTATTCTTCTTTTGCTTGAACTCATCAGCAGTAATGACTTTTTGTAGGATAAGGAAAGTACCAATAGGTGAGAATCTATGTAGATCAAGGTTGAACTGTGGTGCCCCTTGTGATCTCTGAGCTTTGTTTTCTTCTGAACATTTCATTACCAGACTAGGTAACAACATCTGTGTTGACAGGGAGTGGAGTTTGCTCTAGTTATATACAGTAGTTTGCCCTGCCAGGGTTAGTGGGGGTTTGTCCTTAGTAGTTCCTTGATTAGGCTGCTTGATTTTTTTTTGTCTGAGTTGGTAATTCTTGTATTAGGGTACTGTTTAGTGTGTGTTTGCTTATCTGGTGTTGTTCTTGGTGTTAATCCCTGCTTATCTGAGCATTGATTGCTGATGTTCTAGTCTTTTTGTTTCCCTTTTAACTTTTGTGTTATCCCTTTTGAATGATGTGTAAATGTGAATTATATGCCTGATGATGACTGATTTGTCTGAGTTCCGGGCTTCTAGGAATTCCCTACCATTGTTGGATTTAGCTTGGTTTATGATGCTCACAGTTTCTCAGTTGGAACTATGGTTAAATCTTTCCACATCTTTCCATATGTTAAGAAGCTTTCATTGTGTCGTTTTAGCTTGTGTCCATTGTGCTGTAGTGGATTGAGTGATCAAGAATGTTTTGATACAGTTGTGTCTTCATTTTGCTGGTCTGTTTCCTTTTTCTGGTCATCTGGGTTGTTGCAATGGATTTGTGCTTGTCTGAATAATGCTCTTACCCAGCTTCTCTTGTGGGAGGTTGGGTTGTTGTTTGATAGTGAAGCACTTGGTTAGTGTGAGTGGTTTACCGATAGACTTGTGTTCCTGTTTTGACACCATTTATTTCCTCTGGTGATGAGAATAATTAGAAAGCATAGTGTGTTGGGGATTTTTTCTTCTCTTGTAAATTTTATTCCTATGAAGGTTGATTATTTCATGTGTCTTCTTCAGTTGTTCCATTTTTGTCTACCGATATTTTCTACATATCAGATGCATGCTTTTGATTGTATCCATGGAAATACTACAGTTTCTACATGCTAAAATCTACATTACAATCTCTGCTATGAGTCCTTCAACATTTGTTATACTCTCTTTGTTACATCCTTTGTTATGAGAACTATAAGGAAAGTGCCTTTTGTTGAGCAAGTGTAAAAGCTGGGTACACGTTGAATGCACATCTCTCCAGTGTTCTTCCAGGTTTCACAGACTTTTGGAAGATTTTTCCAGATATCATGTAGTTGGATATTTTACTGACTAACTGCTTGCTGAAAACAGAGCTTTTCCGAATCACTTTGGTGACAAACAAAAGCACTTCTCTTGAGATCAGAAAGCATTTGTGTAACCATAGCCACTGCCACCCTGGACTGTTAAGAATCTATCATAGAAAATAAAAGATGATTTGTCATTGGATGTTTGCTATATTTCCTACAATTTGAGGTTCATTTTTAAAATAGCAAGTGTAATAACAGGAATTTTCAAAGTGTTGTGAACATGATTTATAGGAATAGATTTGTTTATACCTGGGGCTTTTCTTGGTGTCTTGTTAAATTAAAAATGTATGAGTTCATATAAAAAAAATCAGATCCCAGGTCATAGTGACTGTAAATTTACGCAGATGAGGAGATGAAGCCACCACCGATAAGGAAAATTCACTGTGAGAGAAGATGAATTCACAAAAATGTGAATCATCTCAGGAAATTTATTTATGATCACAACAAATATTTTGATTACAAAAAAGTCCCATTTCGATGAGGAACAATTTTTGATTCCTGTTACCTTATATAACTCTTCACTTCAGTTGAAAAATGGAACCTCTGCAGAGTAAATTCAGTTTGTTTTTAATTCAGATTAAATGCCAGAAGACAAGTACGTGACTGCAACTGATAGATTGTTGGGAGTAGGGGCAGAACATGCCCCTTGGAGGAAAAAGATCACTAAGCATAAAGCGTCAAGTTATGTGATGCTCTCCATAAAACCTTCTGTTTTCTGTCTTCATTTTTCTTACTTTTTCATAGAAGAAAAAATAATTTAAAAATTGGCTTGAAGAGAAAATTGTAAACTTAAGTCTTTTGTTGAGAATCACCTCACATTTGTGTGGCTATGGTATATCTCTGTGCCTTTGGGACGGCGTCCACTTAACTCAACTCCTCTACTCGAAATTGATAGTGTTGCAGAAGAGGTGAGTGTGTGGTTGGCCATATATTCATGAAATACCACAAGACTGATAATAGGAAATAATTTATTTCTCATATTTTACAGAATGACCAGAGGCCTTGTTCATAGTCATTCCCATCTTAGTTACTTCCTGACTGGATGAAGGCACTCTTCATGGGGCTGTCCTTGAAGACCACCCAAAAGCTGCAGTGGGCTTAGAGCATGTTGTGGTTTGCATAGGTTACACTGTTGTTACACAAGTGCCACTGGCTTTCAATTGCTTTCTGGACGCAGTTCAAAGTGCTGGCTTTCATCCCTCTCAAAGCTCTATATAGCACAGCAACAGGCTATTTGCTTGAGGGTAACTGTCCATCTTACTACATTAGATAGGGTACAGGCACTCCCTTTCTTCAAATTTGTTACCTACTGAGACCTGGAAGGCATGCTTTCTCAGCCTTGGCCTTTTGATATAGCTTTCCACCTGAGATCTTGCTGGATAGGTTTGTTCCACAGGATCAGTGTGTGTTTTAAGCAGCAATATACATTCTTTAAATAAATAAAAAAGTGTAAAGATGGTAAAAATAATGGTATAGAGGAAGAGGTTTTTCCAAGTGAGCACTGACAAGCATATTCGATATGGAGAGGTAGACTGGAAATAGAATAAATTACTGGTTCTCATCATATCGACTGCAGTTTATGGAATACTAGCATAAATATTATTTTGAAAACAGCAGCACAACAGACGTTCATGAGCTAGCAGAGAAAAGACAGTCAAAAGGAGCTGGTGATAAAGAGAAGCTGGGATGTAGTCCCCCTCTTTCTTTGGACGCCAACTGTGTCTAAAGTTGCGCTGTTTTGGAAACTAGTTTCCAGCCATCAGCTAAGTAGAGCTACGAAGTCCAACAGAAGGGGCTTTGTGTTGCCTGCCAGCATGTCTGAGGCAGAGGGTTTTCCAAACCTAGCAAAGTAGCCTGCCAGAGATTTGTCTCCAGTCCTTCTTCTCAGACCTTCAGACCTTTCATAAGGTGGGCTAAACTTTTGTTCCTGTGAGAATATGTGAACTCTTGGGGCAGGATTTGTGGATGTTAAAGAATTTGTGGATGTTAAAGGAGACACTCATCTTGCTTACTGATGAAGTGAGATGATTAATTTCCCTTCTTCTTAAAGCCTTGTGGCCTTTAAAAAAAAACGGCCTAGAAAAGTTCAATAACTGAATAAATGAGAAGAACCACACTTCATCTGCCAAGTTTTTTACCTATTTGTTTTCCACCTCAATATTTTTCTTGTCAAATCAGCACAGTTGCTATCATCAACTCTCTGCTCTGAGCAGCAGGTCAGATTTTTTTTTCTGGAGGTAAATAAAATGGAGAATATTGTCTGAACTAGTAGTATTAATGATCTCATATATTCCTGCTTACAATTTTGCTATAAAAAAGTAGATGATGCCATTTTCCATCCATAATTGGAACCTTCCAGATTTGTGCCCAATAGCCTACTTATTAGGAAAGAGAAGAGAGGATTCCTTTTGTAATTCCTGACCATTTTTTTCAGATTTAGTTGTGGGCCTTCTGCACCCCACCCCACCCTATTTAATAAAATATAGCCCATTTCCACTAATAGCCTTCTTTTCAAGCTGCAGCTGCCTTTACCGTTGCTATTTCCTTTTTACTCTCTTCTCCTCATGCACAAGAGCAGGGATACTGCCTATACAGCATGCCAAGTACTTTTCTCTATTCTGGTCCAAACGCAACTATGTACTTGAAAGGGACCTAGGCAGAACTACTTCCCACCAGGGATTTAAAGCATTCAGCCTATTTAGCATCTAAAAAGAGAGTTAAGGAGTGAATTGGTTATGGTGAGCAAAGCAAAAGTGCTAATAGCTGTTTGTGGAAAATGACAATAGCAATAATCAAAGGGCTGGAAATTAAACCAACCCAAATGAAATAAGACAAATGGTTTTACTATGAGAGTTACTAAGTCTTATGATAGTATGCAAGTGATCATCTTTCAAATACTAGTGGATGTAGGTTTTAAGGCTGTCCAAATTTGGCCTGCAGTGAGTAACCTTAGATAACCCATGGTCCAAGCTAGATGTAATTATTTGACATTCCCAAGGCTGATGCTAATGTCATCTTCTTCCAACCCATGATTTCAAGCTAAAGTTTTCTCTCTTTATTCAGGACCATATTATCCACTGAAGCAAATATACAAAGCAATATATTTACAGTGTTTGTATCTCTCTCTCTCCGTGTGTGTCTCTGTGTGAGGGACTCTCTCTGTGTATAATTAGGAGTGAGGTGGGGGAATGACACATATTGAAAGATTAGTATTGCTAAGCAAAGACCAGAAAATGTGCAACCTGTCTGTATTCATCAACCCTGATTGTCCATGTTGGTAAGGAAGCTGCTCAACTCTCTGCAACAGGAAATCAATTATCCAAACAGCTAGTTGCTTTGTTTTATTGCCATGGTAGTATTGCTGTCTGATAGTTAGGAGCAGAAAATGTGAGGCACTGCTTGAATTTATAACCTTTTTCTAAAAAAACCAAACCAAATCTGAAATTCTGTAGTAATCAGAAAAAGGTTACCTTGGATTTCTACCTGAAAAATCTAAGATAAGTTATTAATTGTTTTGCTTTCTTACATGGATTCAAATATATGCATGTAATCCATAGTGAAATTTTCATTTAGTTATTTATTATTCAGCAAGTTTCCTCAGTTGTAATCTTTCCAGTGGATTCCAATCCTTTGAATGTCTAGCTAGAAATACCTCCCATAACATTTGTTCAAATTTACCCATCCGTAGAAGAATTGAATTGCAGCTCAAATCTTCTGAAGAAATTTTCTAAATGTGATACTAGCATTCCAAAATAATTTCCTGTGCTTGTCTGTTCCCATTCCCTTTGCTGTAGTCTTTTTTATGTGACCTGAAATGCCATAGAAAATGATAACGTGTCACTTTGCAGCTTTTTGATATGTTAAATATCAAAGGATAGTATTGAGGATTGCAAGTGAATGATTGACAGAACCGAATAACAAATAAGGTTTATCTTCTGAAAAAAACAACTTTTGGACTTCCTTTAATCTATAATGTAGTTGAAGAGCACTGACCGTATTATCTATTCATGCTATATTTCTGACCTTTTCTAATAATATTCTTAATGACTTGAAAGCAGGAAAAGTGTGTGAGGTTGCGTATATGTGAATGAGAGAAGTGGAAATAGAATACCTTAGCATCTTAAGGAGAGAGATTCTCTGATTCATGGGAATCACAAAGCAACCCACAAATCAAGATTGCATTTTCTGTACCTAAAATACCAGATTAGACCTTGGATATTACACAGTGTACCAGTTAGAATGTCAGACTCAGAAATCCAAGAATCCAATGTCTGGGAAAGTTATGGATAAAGATTGACATTTGTTCAGAATCATTTGTCAGTGTTATGAGAAAGACATCACATAGTTGTTTTAACTCTGGAGGTAACTAAGCATTACCATGAATTGTTAGAGAATGAGAAACACCTTTTTTTTTAATGGAGAACACTGTAGTCACATAACTCTTCCAGAGCTAGTCAGACTTGGCAACAGTTATCCATACCTTGAATACAATCCATCTTGTCTATAATAAGATACTTTGTGATAGTCTATCTATGACAAGTGCTATGAAACTGCGCCTGGTGCAAAATATAACGATCAAGCAGCTAAAGGGGTTAATGCCTATCTGTCTGAGGAGCTACCTATTGAGCGCCTGGTCAGATTAGCAGGAAAGGCTTTTTGAAGATTCCCCCAATATCAAAGATTTGGCTTTCTCACACATGGGCGATAGCCTTCTCATGTGGGTTCCCTTTCCAAGAAGATACACTTTTTCTATATTTCATGAAGAGTAACACCACAGTTCTTTTAGTGAGACTTTAATTGTTAATACAATATAGTGATATTTGTTTTAATTTTAACTATACCAGTCTACTGGTGCACTTCAAGGTGTTGATAACCACCTTTAAAGCGCTCCATGGCATAGGGCCCAGTTACCTCCAGGACCGCATTCTACCCACTGATACCTCCCGCCGTCCTGTACGCTCCCACAGAGTGGGCCT
>JANHFO010010166.1:192331-204434 GCA_032468095.1 Pareas carinatus | reverse complement strand
CATCTGTCATCCAGCTTTTGTAAAATCTCTTTAAAATTAGCTTCTTGTAACTCCATAAGTGTCATTAACATCTCCTGCATACATTTTGCCATTTGCATTGTCATTATTATTTTTTGTAGCAGTCCTTCTTAATACTTCCCTTGCTTTACAGCAGGTTTTGGAGTTTCATTTCTATGTAAGTCCAAATATTTCCTTTCTTGTCTCAACAAACAATTCACAGCTGCTTTCTCAAGATCAGACTCTCTCCCACTTTTCACTTCACCACTGGATTTAACTTCTATAAAAACTATCCATCAACACCTTAAATTTTTTCCCAGTCTCACAATATGGAAATAATATTTTCTAAATTTTAGTATAAGTAAAAAGTTATTTTCACCTTTTTAGACTCTTTATTTCAGTCCAATATTTTCCTTTCTTTTTTCTTTTTATAAGTAATCCCTTCCATTTTCAGTTGCCATTTTCCCCCTTCTTTGGGGCATTAAACCTTTTTAAATCTTCTTTTTTATCAGGTAGGATTGTCTTTTTGGAATTGTAACTCATCCAGGTAGCTAGAAGCTGATTTGGAGGTTATTTTGGCGGCTTGCATTCAAGCTGCTCTATTTACGCTTCGCGGCTCGCCTGTGACTAAACATTGCGATGATCGCAGCCCAGCGTTGCAGACTTCTGCGGGATCCCTTCCTAGTCCCAGGGTGGTTGCCACTTCCCCTGGGACTGTGAAACATTCCCTCTCTTTGTTGCCTCCCCGGTGCAACTTTGGGGTCAGCTCCTGGATCGGAACTGACCCAATCTACAAGCTGTCAGGCAGTTCGACTCGGGAGCCTCTCGAGCCTGCTGCCTCACTGGTGTGCCATCCACTGGAAGTCCTAGAAACATTTTTCTCTTCCTTTGCAACATGCCAGTGTCTGGAAGGAAGGCTCTGCCATTTCAATTAGAAGTGTTTGCCTTGTGGCAGTTCAAACTTGGGACCATGGGCTTTCTTGTACTATACTTCTCATCACTTCAGCCATCAGCAATGATGGCTGGGGTGATGGACATTATACTCCAATAAGGTAAAGGTCCAAGAATAGGAACCTCCAGGAGAAATTTTAGTCAAAAGTTGGAAATTATGTGTCATTCCTGTCCAGTCTGGATTTGTGGCTCAGCAGGCGAAATGACACATGCAGAAGATTGTGGAAATTCTCTGGATCTCTTTATGCCAAAGTTTTTAGAAATGCAAATAAATTAGACTAAATGTATAGTGAAAATTGATTTAGAGAATAGGACAAAAATAAAACTAGCAGTGATTCATCGTGGCTGAGATTCAGAAGAAGCCCCTGGAAAACTGGGAAGGAACAGGCAATAATAGGCATTTCTGTGCTGGCCCTGCCTCTTTACAGAATTGGGTTGGAAAAATGGACTTTGAAAGAGGGGTAGGTGGGGCTCAGCCCACACCTAGTCAGGAATTAGTTTGAAGTACTTCCAACAAGTATGTTTTACATCAGGAGTATCTGGTGGGAGGCATCAAAAATGTCCAGATGATACCTGCAAAAGTGTAATCCAAGTCCATAAAGAAGGGTGAGTCATTGATTTCATGGATGTGGCTGCAATCTTGACTTTTCTGACCTCCACCTGTGAACAACCCTGCTTTAGAGTAACACTATTGTTAAACTTGCATCATTGGAAGAAATCATTGCAGGTCTGTTGAGTGATCATATCCATCATTTCTAGTCTACTCAATGCCAGGATGGGGATGACTGATATAAAATTAGGTGCATATCTAGAAGGTCAAGTAGCTATGGTGGCAACATTCTGTTTTCTTTTACTGTGTTTCTAATTATTTCCAAATTTGAGTGGAAATCCTGGTGTTTCAGAGCTGGCAATATATATTGTCATAAATGAAAACAATTTCTTTGCCTCTTTGGGCATCAGTTCATCCCCTTTATGTGTGGTGATAGCAATATGCTGGGTGGAGAGGAAGAATGTGAAACAGGATATTGGGAAATTTAATACAAAGTAAAACAATTACAAAACTCATCACTAAGTTTTCAGAACAGCATTGCTTCTTTCAGTATGGTCATTTTATATTGTAATCATGTGATTACACTATAGAATCCAAATATACCATGGGGGCGTTATTTTATGAAGCTCCTTTTAATTTTTTTTCTCTTTTCGATAATGGCAACATGTGGAGGACAATTATTTGTATGTCATTTATTCATGGAGATAAATAATTAGCATAGATAGCTCTTGAAGTGATGAATTCAATGATTGAAACAATAGTTCAGTCTTGAATGAACAAAACTCCTATCCAGATGTAGGATAGCTAATGCTGGGAGAGAATTACTTCCCAGCTATTTGTGGGTGTGTTCATATGTGGGTATGGATTTTGCCCTGTATTCTTCTGGCTTCCATCCCAATATATTATCCTCTGGGTAGAATTAATATATCTTTTACAAATTAAAGGATTAAATAACACACTCGTATTAGGGCAGTTCATAATATACCACTGATGCTGCTTTGTGTGCACATCTTCAGGGGAGCCAGTACATAATATTTCCCATATCAGGTTAATGCTCTTAGGAAACTGTACCTTCTTCGCCATGCCTTGTCTCTCATCACCCTCAATCTGTGAGTTTATACCAAATAGGATGGAGTAAATAAAGTGATCAGATCATAAAGCTATTCTAAATCATATTTTTGGACAACAAGCATACATTTGTTTCTCTATATTTGTGTTTCTGTTTAATCATGCCATTTGCTGTTCATAGAAATAAGTATATTTGGTTTCCTTTTGGTTTTTCTCTTGAACCTTCTCCAGCCTTATATAATCCAAATGTATGGAATTCCAATAACACTGGAATTGATTAGGGTGGTTGTGGGTTGTGGAGTTGTAGTTCGATGTAGATATAAATCCAGCACAGGAGTATGAATTTGAAGAACGCCATCTGCATAATTCACATATGATCACTGATACCGTGCTTTCCTTCTGTGGTGCCTAATTTTAAAACTTCTGATAGCCCATTTAGAGGATTGTTTTTGGAATTAGATAAAATTTGGAAAGCATTTCACAAAAAAGAAAAATTGAGATATACTCTAGTTGTGCCTTCAGAAATCTCTTAGAAAACCACACCTTCTCCTTCTGGACTTGTCCACCATGCTGTAAAAGAAGTTGACATTCCCTCTTGAAGTTGTTCAATACTATTCCAGTTCTTTAATCATATAAATATCTTACTTTCCCCCCTAGATTCCTCTTGACTACTGTAGCTCTCTTGTCCTGCTATTCTATACACCTGCTGCTTAAATCCTCAGGGATTGTTGGTAAGTGTGATAAACTTGCTGAGAAGCCACACAGGGGGTTCAGTTCAGACAGTCCTATGCTATATGATATGGCATCTGGTTGTGACTAAATTAATGTACTCAGCTAGAAGATCAGCTGAGACTACGTTTACTCTGTCTTGAATTCCATGTTGGACAAAAGATGGAATACTTGCTAAATAAATAAATAGACTGTGGGGAATAGCATTGATGCCCTCTTTGCAAACTCTGATCTGAGTGCCTTTTCTATCTTCAGTCAGTCATATTTCTACATGCTGTTATCTTGTATCAGAATCAGAATTTATTTTGCCATGTGTGTCAAGACACACGAGGAATTTGTCTTCAGTGATCGTGCTCGATACCTACATACATACACAACAAGAATACAATAAAGATACATTCATAGACAGTTTGAATATATAAGCATAACCATGATCATAGGCATATATAGGCATAATCAATTGTGTATATAAGCATAAGGTACATTCATAGTTTTAAAGTACGTGACATTCATCATGTCTTGCTGTAAAGTGTGGACTAAAACCATTTTATCTTGTCACAAAGGACACCCTTCATGCTAACACTGTCCTATGAATCAGCTGTTTTGTAGGTTGATGACATGAGGCAAGAAACTGTTCTTATGTCTAGTTGTTTTGGTTTGCAATGCTCTGTAAATCTATTGCCAATGCTAGGGAACAAACCATCCAGAGTCACTTAGTAAGGGAAATGGGTGGCATAGAAAAATAACAAATTAAAACAATTCAAATAAATAAGAGGCTGTTGTTAGGGTATAATTGCCTTAATGGTAGAGCTGGTTCAACTTCCTGAAATCTGACTTGGCTGGTGATTTCCCTTAATCTCATCCCAAAGGTACATTTAGTCTTCAGCTGAACTACTAGTACTTAATTGTTTCTCCACTTAAGCAGTAGAAAGGAAAGAAATCTTCACTATAATAAAAACTGATCAAGACAGAGATTAACATAAATCTCTGTCAATTTTGTATGTTTTGTTTCAGAAATGTAATTTGCAGTGGTTGCTGTGTATGTAAGAACAGCTGTTGTTTTTATTCCAATTACTTTTGTTATGAGAAAAGGGCCCAGTCCATAACATTGTTCATTATGTCACTGAAATGGTGAGATTTCATTCATATGTCATTTTTTTGGTTCATTTTTGATATCACGTAGGAATCCGAGCCTATGAGCAACTGGGTTACAGAGCCTTTGGGACACCAGGAAAATTGGCAGCTGCCATTGCTATAACACTACAAAACATTGGAGGTAGGAAGAAACTGGTAGTGATCACATCATTCTTTCTAAATATTGTAACAGCCCTTTTATTTAGACTTCCTAGGAAGCATTGTAGAAGAGTGAATCATGCAGGCAAAATGCATTCCTAAATAACTTTCCCTCTGGATCTTAAGTTGCCTCCATCCTCGGATAACACCTGTCTCTTTCTTCAGCGATGTCAAGCTACTTATACATTGTGAAGTCTGAACTGCCTCTAGTAATCCAGACCTTTCTCGCCCTGGAGAACAATACAACGTAAGTGTCCCTGCCTGGGTCTTCCATTGGTCTCTTCCTTTTCTACGTTTTCTATAGCTATATGCCATATTCACACTGGTCTGCCTAAGGAGGGTGGGATGTCAGCAATGGATAGTGTGCATGGTTATAGTGCATTGAAAAAAACGTAATTGGCTGGATTCGTATACTGTATATACCAAGCTTTGAACACACACACACACACACACACACACACACACACACTGCGGCTTGATGTTGCATGAATTTCATTTATTTCTGTACCATCAGTTATATCAGGGGGGAATCTTTTTTAATATCACTGCTCTGTCCTGTGTGCCTATTTTGTTCATGTCTCTCCAATTTAATTGCAAATTGTCTCAATGGTGGGTGCCAGTTAGACTTATTATCTGATCCTGACCCTCAGCTCTTAGTCTTTTGTATGATCAATGGAGACAAGGTGGTAGCTGTAAGCTGTGTGGCCATCCAGAGGGAAGCAGCAAAGCCAAGAGGCAGCTGGATTATTAGCCCAGGCCCCAAAGAGGAATAGAGTGTGGGGAGAAATGCTTGAATCAGATTGTAATTTAAACATTTGGGTGCGTTTCCTCACTTCTGGACTCTCAGACATCCATTTTTTCTCCCATCTTTATTCATGAGCTCTCCGCTCCCCACCTGCTCCTTTCCTGTGGCTCAGCTCCATTTAACATCTCTCTAGTAGTACAGAGATTTATCTCCTCTGGACAATCTGTTACAGGGATTTCACAGCATTAAGCCACTACTATTTTTGATTGACGCCAACTTTGAATAAACCCCCTGCACAGGATTAAACCAAAGTGAACTTCCAATCCATGCATGATGCGCCACTTCCTTCTGCCCTGAATGGTCAGATCTGTGCTTCTGCTCATGGCCTGACTGGGCTTCAGCATGCCTTCCACCACCCTTGTAAATCTTTCCTCCTGGTGAAAGGGTTAGTGGGAAACTAGTATAGCTAATAGGCAGCATACATCCTCTCCTTTGGATGTATGAATTTCCACCAGAGACACAAAATGGTATCACTCCTCTTTAGGTCTATCTGAAGATGTGACGAGAGCAAAGCCAACAACTTCTTTGCTTCTTTCCTTCAGTGTGAGATGCAGCCAAGAAATTCTTATAGATATTTTGTGTTACCAGTGGTCTGATTTTCAGGCATTAGTCCAAAGACTGGACATTTTGAACATGAACATGGGCAGCATGACAGCAGAATAGAATATTTTATTATCATTTGAAAAACCTGATTTAAAGAAGCAGGGCAGATGTTGATTGAAGAAGAAACTTGAAAATGGCAATTAGGTTCTCATATTCCACTAAACAATGATATGATCGGTTTGGTTTTGACTTAGCCTGTGGTATGAACTGTGGTATTATGGGATTGGAGTGTGACTTATGATGTAGTGCAATGAGTGCACTCAGTTATTTTAATGCCCAGTGCGTGTACACAACATTTCTGAAAACACCGATATTTTAAGAGCACTATTGTGTAAAGGGTATCATTCTGAAACAGGTATATCTTTGGCTAGATTTGGACTGTCCCAAGTTGCAGAGCTGGATACCACAAGCTCAGCATAGGAATCAGCATGTACTTGGAAAAAAATTGTGCCGGGTGACCATTAATTACAGCCAATCAAAAAGACAGGCTAAAGATCAAACTAGGACTTTTAGAAAGAAAGAAGAGCAAGAGTTTAGGAGGAAACAGGATAGGGTAAAATAGGTGGTGATCCAGCTGTTGAGGTCTACATGATCTGTTTCTGGGATTCAACCTGAACAGGCTATAAGGGTAAACTGGGGACAAGAGCAACCTCTTTTTAGAGCCTGCTTTGCTTCCTCTTGAACTGCCTCTGTTTACGAGAGGTCTTTGCATGGCCCAAGACTGAAGGAGCCGCAGTTCTCCCTTCTGACCTGCATCTTGCAGTGCTG
This sequence comes from Pareas carinatus, assembly GCA_032468095.1. Lineage (NCBI taxonomy): Eukaryota > Metazoa > Chordata > Lepidosauria > Squamata > Pareidae > Pareas > Pareas carinatus. The sequence continues at coordinate 197,670 of JANHFO010010166.1, read as the reverse complement.
TTCAACACTAGAGATCTGGGGCTCACTTTCAGGGTATTCTGAGTTTGACAGATCCTGAATAAGGGCTAGGATTTCTTTATACTCTGAGATTCTTACAACCAGTCCCCACTCCTGCTTCTTAAATGTTTGTCTCTGCTTGCTTGAAAGGCCTCTCATTTCTTTATGAGTTTTCACATCCACCCTTTTTAATCCGGAAGCTTCTCCCATAAAATAAAATAGTTAATATAAAATTGCTTCCCAGAAATCGTGTTCTTTGTTGGATTATGAAAATTAAGCCTGTTCATACTCAGATGTATCAGTCTTTAAATATTACATGAGTCATGCAGAATTCTGGTTTCCTGGCTTATAATGTCTCCTTTTTTTGTCCTTAGCCTCATGGAAAAATATGTGAGGTACTGAAATACTAAACAGAGCTTTTCCTTGTGTGCTTTTAGACTAGGCCTTGCCTTAGATCTCTCTTTGGAAGGAAATTTGGTATGGTTTCCTTTGATTTGGATTACATTTTCAAGGGCTCAGGTTAGAGACAAATGGAGAGAGAGAGAGAGAGAGAGAGAGAGAGAGAGACAGACAGACAGACAGACAGACAGACAGACAGACAGACAGAAAGAGAGAGTGGTGGATAGATTAGATGATAGATAGATGGATAGGTAGATAGGTAGGTAGGTAGGTAGGTAGGTAGATAGATAGATAGACAGACAGACAGACAGACAGACAGACAGAACTCTCTCAGAAATGTAGGAAGTGCCATGATTCAGTGACAGTGTTTCATACAGTGTGTGCTAAAAATTCAAGATTCAGTCCTATTTCTCCAAGCTGAGCTGGCAAAACCCATCCTAAATTTGAAGAGCTGATGTTGGTAATTTAATTCTAATTATAAGAGTGATCTGGCTGATTAAATACATGTAGGAAGACAATATCTCAGAGTATTTTCAGCTAGACTCTACTAGTCACAGAGAGATTAATCCTATTGGATGATTCCACAAAAGAGCCTAAGCACAAGCGGATCACTTGACCCCCCTCAAGATCCTCAGCCCCCCCCCCCAAGATCCTACATAAGCTAAATGTTTTAATATGGCAGTGAGGGTACATTCTCTGTATCCATACATATTACCTGTGTTTAATGAATTAGTAGGGTTTAATTGTATTAACTGTTCTACCTGTCCGCTTTTTTGCTTTGGCTGCATTTAGTTTGGAGAGATAGCTCATGGCATGGTGCTCAAAGATCAAGTGGCTACAAATGATGTAATTTTGACTCTGTCATTTCAGGGATTGGTATATGAATGGAAATTACCTGGTAATCCTGGTCAGTGTCACCATTATTCTTCCTCTGGCCCTCATGAAACAACTTGGTAAGGTTTCCTTAAGTTCCTCAACTCTCATTTATGATGATTAAAACTTTGACTGTCCCATACTTGATGACTGTGCAGTGAAAGATGGAACTAACAAGAAAAGCACCATCATATTGGTGACTATACCTAAACAGGGCTTTTGTTTTGCCAAGTGTTTCTAAAAAGCATGCACATCACTGCAAATACCACATCCATTGAAATGTTCATCTTCAGGCTATTGTACCTGCTCTACTGAGAATCCAAGTATTATTTAAAACTGGAGAATATTTAATTTTCAAAGTGGAAAGCCCAAAGCACTATTCCTTGAGAGCAAAATACTTTCAGGAACACATATTTCAAAACTTTTTAATAGGTAGACCTTCTTATAGACAATAATAATGAAAGAACCAGAGAGCAAGAAAGAGAGGTAGAAATTTAGCATAATTTAGAAACCTACAAAATACCTTATCAATCTCTTGCAATGCTTTGTTTTCTCTTGCTCCAGGTTATCTTGGTTATGCCAGTGGGTTTTCTCTCAGCTGCATGGTCTTCTTCCTTATTTCAGTGAGTTTGAAAGATGTTGGGTTATAAAATATTTTTTTAAACTCTAGTAATATTTATTTATGATACAGGGATGTTCATATCTATTCAGATGTTTGATCCATTATGTTCAACAGTGCCTACTTGCAATAAAAATGAGCATAAAACTGACATGTTTATTAATTAATTAATATAGGTAGTTCTCATTTAATAACAGTAATTGTATGATTGTAAAGCACACTATTAGATGACCGTGTCATTTAGAAACAGCAGTTCCAGCACTTATGGTTGCCATTATTAAGTGAATTGTATGCTGTCATTAAGTGTAATGTCACACGGTCACCATTTGTGACTTCCTGCAAGCTTCTGCATTGACTTTGTCTGTCAAAAACTAGCAGTGAGGTTTGCATATGGTGATCATGTGAATATGGGATGCGCAACATCATAATTGTGAGTTGGTTGCTAAGCACCTGGATTACAGTAATGTGAATGGAGAAGCACTGCCATAACTATAAGACCAGTCATAAGTACCTTTTGCTCATCTTTTAACAGTGGCAAATACATTTTTCCGTTTTCTTTATTCACATAGCAACTTGATGTGAAGGGTTAGATTAAGAAAGTTATTCTGAGTTTGATGGCTCCATTGAAACTTTAATGCAAGTCTTTGTCTAATACAACAGTGCTGATGTTTTGAATTACAACTTTCAATCAGCCCCAACTTATGGTAAGAGATAATAAAAGCTGTAGCTAGGACATCACAAAGGCTGAGGAAATTTGATAGCTCTGTTGCCAGGTATTGTCTAAGATACATTACCTGAAAATCTAACGAAAAATATTTCACGGTTGGACATTTTCAAGGATTTATTTAGAGTCTTTCCTTTTTCCTAGTTTTCAAAAATCATTATTTAAGAGCTTTGCTTACTCTTTTTTTTTTTACAGAAATTCTAGTATATCTCAGCATAATCTGTTTTAGAAGATCTTGTAAAGATAAAATCGGAGAGAGGAAAAGAAAAGTATGTTTGATGCCAATTGCACCTTGAAGAAGGTCCAGATTAAATAAATGGAATCAAATTTTAAAAGAGGGTTCTTAGGAGATGTATTTTATCCTACCTTTTAAGGGGACAATACTTCAAGGTATTAATTCGTTATGAAAGCATCTTTACTTGCATGTAATTATTTCATGCAATCTGGTCCTATACTTTTTTCCTTTTTTCCTTTTGGGTCATCCGGCCAAGGAGGAGGATTTTGTATTTCCTGCCATTGCTAAAATGGAATGGTGTCACTTTCTCAAGTGCAGACTGTCACAGTAAATAGCTCACAAGCGATTTGCCTCCAGCCCTCGAAAGATGCATCACAACATTCTCACTTCCTTGTCAGAAACAGTGATCTATTCCTGGGAGAAGAAGCTTTGTACCATAGTGAGGGACAATAGGAGAAGACAGGAAACGGTGCCAGAGCCCTCATAGCGATGTTACCATGCATACTAATAAAACACAATTTCAAAGTACCTACCAATGTTGAGGAAGGGAGTAGTCTTCTTCAAGCTATCATATGTTTTCGAGTCAGAAGTGGCTCTTAGTTTAAATCAGGGGTCCTTGGTGTTCTCTGAGCTTGCTTGGTTTCTTCTGATGTTTTATTAACCAAATAAGGTAACATCTTCATGATGTAACGTAGTTTGGGTAATGAAATGTTTGGAAGAAAACAACCAGGCTGTCAGTCTTGCTAGGTCCCTAGGAAAGAAAGACCCTCAACTACATTTGGTTGAAGTGATAGGTTCTTTTACTAAGGATTAGTGGTTGCAAACAAAGAAAGGCTAGAACTAAAGTTTCCCGTGTGAAGACTCCAAACTTTTCCCCTTCCGTGGCTCTCCCCCCTTGACCAGATCGCCAGTGTCCAATAGCATGCCAATGCAATGTTTTAGAAACCGTTTTGATATCAGGCACATTTTGAAATGACTTGCATTCTTTCCCATGCCAGGTGTCCTTGGGATCCCATGCCAGGTGTCCTCAATTCAGTTTTGCATGTCTGGTTCCTGTTAGCGCCATTCCCTCCCCTTAAACCCACTTACACCCGCCTGCACAACTACCCTAAATTCTCTGACTCCCCGCCCTTCCATTTATGGCAGGATTCCAACAAGCTTAGTGAAGATGGCAGTTCTGACACAAGCTCAGAGAACACCAAGTACCCCTCATTTCAACCCTCAGCTGCAAATATTCTCCTTTATCAGTAGTTTAAATCAGCTAGTTGGTCCTACATGAACTGCTGCATTGAAGGCATTCTTAGCTAATCAAATTGTAAATTTTGCAATGGGTTATAATAAGGACAATCCCTAAGGACCTGCTAATTTGACTTTTTTCCCCCTAACACTCCAGCCCTATAAATAATTGTAGCTGTGATCTCTTGCAAAAAATAGCGGTAGTGCGATTATCCCTGGAGTGTTTGTGCTACTTCTTGTTATAAAAAGTTGCATTCTCATGGCGTTGTGGTAAAATGTCTTATAGTAAAGCTCTTTTGTGATACACATTGATGACATGTCATGCTGCCTAAACTTAGCATGTTTTACAAGCTTCATGCTGGTGCAGAGTATGAAGTTCCACTGATACCTCCTACTTGGAGCCATTTGATTTGCTGTATTGCCTGATGCTTCGGGCATGCTTCTCAGTGGGGTTTTGCATGGGTTAAGGTTCTGTCTCTCAGATTTTAATTTGCATTGTTTTACCCTGGTTTTTTATAACAGCAAATGAATTCAGCAATTTGCAATTGTTTTCAAGTGTGATTTCAGTAGTTTTATTGTGTTTTATTGGCTTTTATAGAACCTGTTTTAAGTTTATTTTCCAAAGAAAAGCACAGTATGACTTTTTAAAAATAAGTAATAAGATTTACCAGAGCTGACAAGCTTAGGCTGTATATTTGTGTTGCTCTCTTTGTATTAAAATCATAAAGTGGTTTTTGAAATCACAAGATAGATTTGAAAAACATGAATTAGGAAAGTACGTACCAAGTTTTGAACTCAGCTCTTTAGTTTTACTAATATAAAGATTGTGCGAGTATGAATGTGGGTATTTCAGTGGAAAGTGTAGTTCTCAGGATTCTCAAAGTTATAGCAGCAATAGGCGAATTGATCCCTTCCAATTTTTTTTTTCATTCCTCCCAAGTCTAGTCAACAAGGTCTACAACAAGGAAATGTCAGATTGGAATGCATAAGATATGAAGACATTGTGTTTCTAATATTGACATATTATTCTTCTGATTTGTATTGGACCTCTTTGACTGGCTGACATGATCTACTGCAGTCACCCCCAGAATAGCTGAATAGAATTGTGATCGGCGGGCCTGGGGGACTCCTCCAGAGAGGCCTCCAGGCTTCAGTAGAAGCTTCCCCCAGGCTCATCGATCATTTTTTCGGCCTCCATGGAGCTCCGGGATGCCTGTAAGCAACCCAGCGCCCGCTCCATAGGCCTCCCGAAGCTC
>JANHFO010010166.1:124455-138143 GCA_032468095.1 Pareas carinatus | reverse complement strand
ATCCATCCATCCATCCATCCATCCATCCATCCATCCATCCATCCATCCATCCATCCATCCATCCATCCATCCATCGGGGTTAGGGTTAGATTCCTCTTTATATGACTGAAGCTCCAAGCAATATTTTGAGTGAGCTTGTGGAGGAGTGATGATGTGTGGGCAAGATCACATAATACAGTATAATTCAATTTTTCTATTTTTTAAAAAAAATCTCATTAGCAATTTTTCTGTCCTCCACACCCCCAAACTGCATTAAGCTATAAGACCGCCATTTCCTGAACATGGAGGGCATTCACACTGTTCATTTTCAGCAGTCATGGTTAGAGGGAGCCCTGAGGACTTCAGATTACCAGTGACCTGGTGGATACAGAGGACCTACCCCTTTCGTGGATGCACCATTGCAGAACAAATGGGAAGCATCATTTCAGAATATCTTCTTCCCTCCTAGATTCCAAATAAACACTTATTGCTGTGTTTCCATTTTAAAAAAGATAAAACTCCCCTAAAGCATTAAAACACAAATCTCACCATAGAAACCTAGGCTCAGATAGAAATAGTAATAACTGTGAGAGGGATCTTGAAGTCCTGGTGGACAATCACTTAAATATGAGCCAGCAGTGTGCTGCAGCTGCCAAAAAAGCCCACACAATTTTAGACTGCATTAATAGAGGGATAGAATCAAGATCACATGAAATGTTAATAAGGCCACTTTATAATGCCTTAGTAAGACCGCACTTGGAATACTGCATCCAGTTTTGGTTGCCAGAATGTAAAAAAGATGTTGAGAGTCTAGAAAGAGTACAGAGAAGAGCAACAGAGATGATTAGGGAACTGGAAGTTAAAATATAAAGAACGGTTGCTGGAATTGGGTATATCTGGTTTAATGAAAGGAAGGATTAGGAGTGACATGATAGCAGTGTTCCAATACCTCAGGGGTTGCCACAAAGAAGAGGGAGTCAAGCTGTTCTCCAACAGACATGAAGGCAGGACAAGAAGCAGTAGATGAAAACTAATCAAAGAGAAAGGCAACGTAGAACCAAGGAGCAATTTCCTGACAGAACAATTAAACCGTGAAACAACTTGTCTTCAGAGGTTACGAATGCTCCAACACTGGAAGTTTTTTTAGAAGAGATTGGAAAACCATTTGTATGAAATAGTAAGTATAGAGTTTCCTGCCTGAGCAGGAGGTTGAACTAGGTCCCTTCCAACTCTGTTATTCTGTTATTTCTTTTTTACTGTCACCTTTTCTCCATGGAAGGCCTAATGATTATCTTACAGCTGTTAAATGCATTCTGAATATTTCCTTCCTTAAAAATCAAGTAACAATAGCAGTCTCCCATTTGGAGCCCTGTCAATATCCAATTCTGCTTTGCAAAGGACTTCCATTAGCAAAATGTCCCTGCATTCTTGAATGATACGGCACCCAGTTAGTCTCCATTCCCACTTCTGCATTGCTGTTGCTTGACTGCCGCTTTATTTAGGGAGGTGCAAAAGTGAATGGTGACTTCATCAATTGTCTGACAGCAGCTCTGAGACCCAGAACTAGACACTTTCAAGTTCCCATTTCTTTTGAGTTGTCAATGTTTAAATGACATTTCCATTTAGATTTAGCTGGCTGTTGCTTTGACAAAGGATTGCAGTTCCGGAGAAAGACTTAATGCAGCACTGCAGGCTAGAGAAAAGGAAATATTCTTTGTTCTAAATGAACTCTGAAGTAAATCTGTCTTCTCTAAGAGAAAAGGAAATATACTTTGTTCTAAATAAAGTCACAAGTGAACTGTCTTCTGATATATTGCATTCAGAGGCTACTTTGATGAATGTGATTGATGGCATTGGCTTCTTTTGTTTTAGCCTCGGTGAATGAATATTCTTGGGGCAGTTCATTTTCTTGAGGCTGGTCTTTTCTGGCAAGGACTGAATAATAGTTTGTTTTTTAAAGCAACTTCCATTTTGTCAGAATGGTACATATATGTAAGTCCTGAGCTTCTGTAGAAGTTTTGAAACCTCTATTTCCACAATTTTGGAAATAGAGATTCTGGATATCGTGTACCAATTCAGTTAAAGAGGGGTTCCAAGTGTCAGTCTTTGATCTGGAAAAGACAATTTGACAAAAAGCCTTATAGAAACCAGCCTTTTGAATGAGTAGGTCTTAGAAATGGTCAAATCTATTAATTGCTTGGGCAAAACGTACCTCGTGGAGCCACTAATTTGGTATCTTCTGTCAAAGGTCAGATCTTTATGATTCCTTCCTAAAGTTATGGTTGCTATGGATTTCTGAATATGGACTACTCCATCAGAAAAGAGTTCAGGTGTTCTCATTTGAGGTGCAAGGCACTTCCTACAAAACCAAAGACTGGATAACTTTATTGTTTATTTTTTAATTGTGTGGAAATTGAGAGCCCAAATTTCTCAGGGAGGAGATATCAGTAATGTTAAGAACCAACAATTTCCCAGGTTCAAGGCCAAAATCACAAGGCAAAAACTATGTTAAACCATAGGAAAGACAGGAACATTCCAGAATTAAACTAGCATAGGTATAAGGAGAATTGTACCTACATATTAAAAGAAAGCAATCAACTGTTTTAAATGGCTCTATTCTAGTGTGCAATAAAGTTTCTTACCTAGTCGTGCCGTGTCTTGTATTCTGATAGTCTGCAGCAAAGTTCTGGTCTAAGAGCTTTGTCAAGCTGTTCCATATTGGATATCTAGGAACCAATGCAAATTCTTTTCAGTAATTCTAACACCCAGTTGGAGTGAGTAGTGGTTGGGTTTTTTTGTATGTTTGCGAGATGATATGAGGATGGTGTGAAGCCTGTTTTCTCTTGGCATCAGAATATGCTTCTTTGTGTATCATATCTGGGCATGGGATATTGCTCAGAACAGCATTCACCCCACTTGACTTCTTTGAGGCACTTTCCATTTTGCTCAGAGGGTTTCTTTTTATCTCCCCAGCAAACAAACACTTTTCCAGCTTGGTACTCTACTTTGGGAAGTTGGAAGTTTTACTTCAGTTTCCCTCCCCTCCTCCATCTTTCATGTTTGCTTACTTGGTGGAGTGTGTTTTTTGTGGGGATCTATACACACGTGTGAGTTTTGATAGGGGAAAATGTAAAAGCTGGATTATATGGACCATATGAGCAGAGAAGGCCTCGGTGGGGAGAAATGAAGCTGACCACCAAGGAAATTCTTCTCAGCAATTCTCCACCTTTTCAAATTAGACTCTTCTTTTATTTCCCAGGGACTGGAAAATCACACCCTGCCTCCTCCTAAAAGGAAAAGAAGGATCTTGATGTGATAGTCTGCTAGTTAACCACTAATGTGCTTGCACTCAGAGCCATGCACTGTTGCTTCTTGATCTGGGAGCCAGGAACAGTGACAGCTTCTCAGCATTCAGGAGGTAAATTGGCACAGATGTCTATTGTCCCTGAAGGATGATAGAATAGTATATGTCTCACCATACTGATGCTGCTATGAGGGCAATAGAGTGTGGCTTGAGAAATATGTGCTTGCCGGGGGAAGGATGAAAATCCATGGTGTTGGCTGAAAAGTTGAAACAGTTGGTTATTGCTCATGGTTTTACAAATGGTGTATTGCAGTTTCCTCAGCTGCGATGGTATCAGCTGATTAAATGGGGATAACTAAAGAGAGGCAGTTGAACATGGTGTTGCTCTAAATAATGGGGTATAGAAAGGCAATTGAATGAATTCAGAAGCAAATTATTCAAAGAAAAACTCACATAAGCGCATTGGTGACATTTAGATTGCCTGCATTGAAAGAATTTGATCAAATTTGAGCAAATCTCATTGAGTAGATCAGATAAGACTCAACACTACAAAAAAAGCTAAGTTTTTTTTATTGAGAGTGACGATAATAACAAACCTTGCATGATTCTGATTATGTTGTATCTCATCCCCTTTCCAGACATGAATTAGGAATGTGTCTGTCTAAGTCTCTTCTGCATATTTTCTGTCTATTAATTTCTATTTATTTTTGTGATGAACTTAATATATGTTTTCACCCTTGTTTTGGAGCTTGTATGTCTCCATCAAGGTAGCCTTTCTTGGACTTCCGGTTCCGGCTTCTCGTGATGAGAATGAGGCAACCAGGGCTCCTGTTTAAGGTGCACACAAGTGCCTGAGGCCACCCTGGACGGGTGGCTGAAGAGGGAGGCCATGCAGAGAGTTGAATCCGGTCAACTCCTTTGTCCATTGGGAGAAAAAGGTGTATGCAAAAGTGGCGTCATTAGGGAGAGGCCTGGAACATTACAAAACTAACAATGGCAGAAGCAAAGAAGGTCTGGTGAGAATAAGCAAAATATATTACTATTCTCTACAAAAGAAAAGCTTTGTTGGCCTAGTTAAGAAAGAAAAATAGAGGGCTTCCTGCAGACAAAGTGGTGGGGGGAGCAACAAGTTCGGGAAGTCCCAGCTGAGCTGCTTGTAATATGACGGACCGGGGCTTTTTAAGGTCCTAAACTTCCCTATTGAGGAAGCAGAGGAGAGGGGGTGTTCGGAGATCCCTGGCAGGTGGCAGTCCTCCTGAGATCAAAGAAGAAACTCCTTTGAAGGTTTGTCAAGAATAGCTGTGAGCTATTCACAGCACAAGCCACAACCTAGCAGGAAGGCAGCACAGGCTTGTTTTTTCAATCTGGAAAAAAAACAATCTATCGGGAAAACAACTACCTGGTGAGACTTTTAAAAATTCTACCCCTCAAAAGACTTTTTGGTAGACAACAAGGCTACCTTGTTGAAAGTGAGAATGAGAGAGAAATTGATTCCTGGTGAAATGAAAAAAATGGCGACTAAATTTCAAAGGGCTGGAACTTTTACTGAAAGATATTATTTTAAATTAAAGTTCTAGAGAGACAAATTTTGACTAATGGAATATAAACGAACTGTTTTAAAAGATTTTTCCATATCTTGACTTTGAAAAGGCTTTGAAAAGGCTTTGAAAAATGAAAGATTTAGATTTAAATTTAAAACCCTAAATAACTGTTGTTGCTGTCAGCCTATTTCTAAACTGTTTGTGACATCTGGTGGTGGAACCAAGAACCAAGAATTGTGACCTTGATCTGGCTATATTAGAGCTAGAAAAGACAAACAACTACGTGAGACTCCAGAATGTGCCAGAGAAGAAGGAGAAAGGCGATGAATTAAAAAGAAAAGTGGCAAAAATTTTGGCCATGGTCCTGGATATTATGGATGGGGAGATGTGCAAAGAAATCAACAAGGTCTACTGCATGACAACAGCCTATGCTAGAATACATAATCTCCCAAGGGAAGTACACGTGAGATTTATGAGAAAAACCACCAGATGGAAACTACTAAGTACAGCAAGAAATTCAGAAATAATGGCTGGCAACAATAAAATTATTGTCCTGAAACAGATTTCAAAGAGAATTAGAGATACAAGAAGACAATACCAATTATTGACAACACAATTGCTTCAAAAAGATATAAGATTTAGATAGCTTGTTCCAGAGGGAGTTCTATTTTACTGGAATAAAACTAGATACTATTTGAATTCAATCATGAAAGCTGAGGATTTCCTATGAAATCATCATGCAGCCTTCTTTGAACAACAATCATCATCTCAACAGTTTGAAAAGCTGGTGGAACAAGAAGGAAAGCCTCAGGATCAACCACAGGCACAAGCTGCAGCGTTACAATCAGAACAATCTGTTGACCTGACTGAAAAGGTAGATACCTTACAACCTACAGTACAAATCAGAGAACCAGTGGAAACTAGACAACTAAGACAGAGAAACAAATAATTATGGCAGAACAAAATGGAATAATCTCAATAAACATAAATTGACTGAACTCACAAAAGAAAAGAAATATAACATTAAAAAAACTATTGAAATTAAACATGAGCATAATTTGTTTGCAAGAAGCACATATAAAAGAACAGTATTATAAACTATTAGAGTTTCCAAAACTTGGTCAACTATATTATGCTTCAGCAGCCAAAAAGAAAAGAGGCATCGCAGTATATATTAAAAAACAAATTAAAGCAAAACTTATTTACAGAGACAATGATGGAAGAATATTAATGATTGAGCTTTTCTTACAAGGGAAAAAGACTTTAATAATAACAGTATATGCACCAAATATAAATCAAGAAAAGTTCTATCAAGAATTGTATGAGAAACTAATTGATTTGCTATATGAAAACTTTTGTGTAATTGGAGAATTTAATGCAGTGATGGATGTAAACATGGACTATAAAAGTACTAAAAAAAGGAAAAAAGGAAGAAGAACTTTGCTAAAAACCTTTGTGAACATGACTGAAGAATCAAGTTTGAAATATGTTTGGAAAGAGTTAAACTTAAAGAAAGAACAATTTACTTTTTATTCCAATAGGCATAGATCGGGGTCAAGAATTGATATGATATGGATGTCTACAGATTTAAGGATGATGCTACAAGATGCCGAGATTGACATAAATCATATGGAAAGGTAATAAAAAGAAATTCAGATGGTGGTTGGATAGATCAATTTTAAAAGAAAAGAACTTTATAGACATTGCAAAAAAGGAAATGGAATATTATTTTAAAGAAAATAAGAAGGACGATACATCTCTACAAAACACTTGGGATGCAGCTAAGGCGGTCTTTAGAGGATTAGTTACAAGATATATGATGAAAAAAATAGAGAGAAGCAACAAAAATATAAGACTATGGGAGGAGATTAAAAAGTTAGAGGAAGAGTTACAAAAGGACCCAAACAAAAAAGTCTAAAAAGACAAATCAAAATGAATAAGCATAAGATAAAGTTGTTGGAAGCAGAAAAAATGGTACAACAATTGAAAACTGTTAAGCAAAACGTTTTCGAAAACGTGAACAAACTTGGACAATGGTTATCATATAGACTTAAAAAACAAAGAGAGAAAATAATGATATATAAACGTTGTAATGAAAAGGGAAAAATAGTAGAACATACAAAGGATCAATTGAAGAAAATAATAAAAGACTACTATACAAGATTATATGATCAAGAAAAAATAGATGTTGGAAAGATTAAACAATACTTAGAGAATAGTCAACTACCACAAATTTCTGAGAACCATAACATAATGTTCAATCGAGAAATAAGCTTGATGGAGTTGATAGAAGCGATAAAAAGGCAAAAAAATGATAAAACACTTGAACCTGATGGGCTACCAGCAGAGGTTTATAAGATACTACAAGAAAAATTTAATACACCATTGAGGGATCTTTATAATGAACCTTTGATGAAATATAAAATACCCAAAACATGGCTGGAAGCCAATAGTACACTTATTCCCAAGGAAGAGATGGATGAGACACAAATAAAGAACTATCATCCAATATCCTTGTAAAATGTGGATTATAAAATATTTGCCTCAATAATGGCTGAAAGATTGAAGATAGTCTTGGGAGACATTATACATGAAGATCAAAATGGGTTTTTACCAAAGAGAAAAATTAAGAATAATTTAAGAACAATACTGGATGTCCTGGAATACTATGAGATGCACCCAGGGAGCCAACTAGTTATTGTCTTACTGGATGCACAAAAGGCCTTTGATAATCTTTCTTGGCAGTTTTTGTTTCAGCAACTGGAAGTAATGATTTTTGGGCGGGACTTAACAAATATGATTAAAATAATTTACTCTCAGCAATCAGCGAAAATAATAGTTAATGGAGAACTAACGAACAGCTTTGAGATAAAGAAGGGCACGAGCCAAGGATGTCCGATTTCTCCATTACTGTTTATCCTGATATTGAACAGAAATGTAAGAAATGATATGGACATTAGCAGATTGAAAGTGAGAAGGCAAAGCCATAAATTACTAGCGTTTGTAGATGACTTGGTATTTATTTTGGAAGAACCAAAAACTACGATACCTAAGCTGATACAAAAGATAGAAAAATACGGGGAGGTGGCAGGACTTAGAATTAATAAAGAAAAAACAAAAGTCATAGTTAAGAATATGACAGAAAAACAAAAGAAAGAATTAGTGGGAAATATGGATTTACAATTGGTTAAAAAAGTAAGGTTTCTAGAAATTTATATAACAGTGAGATGTTCTGCCTTAAAAGATGATAACTATGGTAAACTTTTGAACCAGATTAAAAGTGATTTGGAAAAATGGAAAAAATTTACAATTGTCATGGTTAGAAAGAATAGTGACACTTAAAATGAATATTCTGCCTAAAATATTATTCCTATTCCAAACAATACCAATAAGCCTGGGGAAGAACTTCTTTGAAGAATTGAAAAAGACAATTATAAAATATATGTGACAAGGAAAAAAACCAAAGAATAAAATTGAAATTACTACAAGATAGTAAAATAGAGGTGGTCTAGGACTACAGGACTAGGATTTATATTACCAAGCATCTGCATTGACTTGGATTAAGGAATGGATTCTATTAAGAAATAAAAGATTATTATATCTAGAGGGGTTTGATTTACAATTTGAGTTGCACACATTTTTGTGGTACGATAAGATTAAGGCCCATAAATATTTTCAAAATAATTATGTGAGAAATGCTTTGTATAAGGTTTTGGAGGAAATTAAATGGAAAATATATATGAAAATTCCAGAGTGGATCTCCACAATGGAAGTTTTTGTGTGACCAAGCTTGGTCGATATGGAAAAAATCTGGACAAATAAGAATATTTTAGATGTGGAAGGAAAATTAAACTCTAGACTAGCACTGGAAAACCAGGGTATTGAAATTACATGGTGGTCATATTTGCAATTAAAAAATAGATATGATATAGGTGTAAAAACAGAAGAATTTGAAATTGGCATGGCAGAATTTGATGAGTTACTATTGTCTACCGATGAAAAGCTAATTAAGAAAATGTATGATTTTTTGTTGAGTAGGAGAATGAAAGATAAGCAAGTGAAAGAAAGTATAACTTGGGCAAATCTTTTTGGATATTCTATTAATATTGATAGATAGAACAGCTTATGGGAAAAGAACTTGAGGATGACAAAAGCTGTTTCATATAAAGAAAATTTATATAAATGTTTTATAGATGACATATGACATTGTTTAAATTGTCCAAAGTGTGTAATGAAATGTCTGATAGATGCCGGAATTGCAAGAACAATCAAGATACATATTATATGTGATTTCATACACTGAAAAATATTGGAAAAGAATACATAAGTGGTTGCAAGAAATGATAAAAATATATTAGAATTTAAACCTGAAATGTTCCTATTAGGTATTGTAACTGAACATTTAAATAAGCAATATTTATACCTGATTGTGCACGTACTTACAGCAGCTACGATTGTTTTTGCACAGAATTGGAAGAATTAAAAAAACAATACAAGATGAAATAATTAAATTTTTTTGGGAATGTTCAGAAATGGACAGATTAACATTATTACTGAATGATAGAGAAGATATACTACACTTCAAGACATGGAATTATTTTTATAATTGGTTGGACAAGAGATGGAAAGAGTTAAATTGGTGTGAAATTGTATTAGCAGATGTGATAGATATTATGGATAGATATAGCTTTTGAATGTATTACTAGGGGATTGTTTTCTACCGATTTACCGAAGAATGTTTTTATAGTCTTTTTTTATTACATGTTTGTCTTGTTTGTTTTTGAAAATTAAAAATTATTTAACTAAAAAAAAGAAAAAAAGAAAAATAGATAAGTCTTTCCCAGAAAAAGTTTTTAAAAAAGCGACAGGAATCCGAAGGGGAATCAAACGACGGAAGGCTTAAGGAAATTTAGAAAATGGAGGATGTCTGGAAGGTGATGAATTATTAATCTCGTTTCATTTCTTTTTGGACTTTTGTGGATTAATTGAGATAAATATAAAGTCTGTTTGATTTGAACCCTGATTAAAGTGAGTGGTGGCATTAAGGGAGATTGGCGGTGGATTACAAAGTGCATGACTGAGAACAAAAAAAAATTCAAAGATTTGAACTTTTGAGACTTGAAGCTACCATGTTTCCCCGAAAATAAGATACTGTCTTATATTAATTTTTGTTCCCAAAGATGCGCTAGTCTTATTTTCAGAGGTTGTCTTATTTTTCCACTGAGAACTTCCTGTCTGCTCCGGCTGCACTGGAGGGGAGGCCTTATTATCGGGGAGGTCTTATTTTCAGGGGGTGCCTTATATTTCAGCGAGAGGCAAAACTGTAGGTAGGTCTTATTTTCAGAGGATGTCCTACTTTCGGGGAAACAGGGTATGTATTCTTACTTCAGATGCATCTCAAGCAATTTATATTATACCAGTTCATGCTTTCTGAGTTCTGCTCCAGAGCTGTTCAGCAAGCAGTTTGCAGAGATTTGTTTGAATACATATTTTCACCAAGATAACATATTATTATTATTATTATTATTTGGAAAGTTTATTTAATATTAAGTTAAGTTGTATCTTTTAAATATTACGGCATTAGAGCAGTGTAGTCTCATTGAGGGGTAGGTGTAATACAAGATGTGAAAAATATTTCTAGGCAGCTGGTGATGCAATTTATAGTCATTCATTCATGAGAATACTGCTAGTTTTAAGGTACATTCTTGTATATTCCAAGTTATAAGAGCAGCATTCCACCTCCATGTTATATTTTATGTTGTAAGTCAACATGAAAATGCTAACTTTCTGTAGTGAATGCAGAAAATGGAGAACTATTTTAGTGCCTGCTCATAATTATGAAACAGCTTCCATTGGAGGTGTGCCGGTCATGGGATTTATTTTCAGAAGCATTGCGAAGCCCTTTCATTTGATTTGGCTTAACTTGGAGCTGAATTCTTTTTATATATGAAATATAATTCAGCTTTAGCATAAGTCAGATTTTCCCATTTTCAGACTCTTTCTATTAACCCAGAAAAAGATTTTTAATTTTTTTGCTACCGTGGGGGAAACATTTTATTATAGAAAAAAGAAAGGAAGGAATTTTCTGGCCTATTGCTGACAGTTAACCTTTATTTTTGATGCAAAGTAGCAGGAAGTTGTTTATGGACTAGCAGTAGTCATGACATCTAGCTGTGCCAACCACTAACTTAAGTTTTCACGGATGCCTAGTAATATATTTGAAAACCAGTTGTGGAACTGCTCTGATGCATTGTTGAAAAAATACTCCTGGATTTAAGGGAAATTATATTAAGAGAAAATGTGTGAAGAACTATCGTGTTCTCCAGGGCAATACACTGTGTATACTCAATGTAACTCATCATTTTTCAAGATGTTTAGGGGAATTTTTTTTAATATTTTGTGTTCGTGTGTGTGTCTGTTCCCTGTAGAAATCATACTATTTTCCCATTGGTTAGAAGCCTTGTTAAACATTTTGGACTCAATTTGAACCAACATGCATAGAAATGGCCAATCAATCCTCCTCTTTTCTTATAAGTATAATATAAGTATGATAACATCAAAACAGCTTTGCTTTTATTTGAGCTTCAGTTTTCCTAGTTTTTAGTTGTTGGAATGATTCAGATTCATTAGTATGTGGTGTTATGTATTAGGCATTTTCACAGACTTGTCACAAAGATGGAAGAATATCTGTGGAAAACAGCTTTTGGGCATGAGTGTTTTTTCATTGATTGCACAGGAGATCATTAATGCAGGAAGACTGAGTGGGGTGAGTTTTTTCTTTTTTCTTTTTTCTCCCTTTTTCAAATTAAGTTGTGCCAAACTTGGCAGTAAGCTTTTTGTTTCTCAGAAAAAAACTGGATGATTATAATCCTTGCAGATTACTGTTTCATATTGTGGTGCTATTGTTAATTTGGTTCTTCATTGAGCGTACTGCTCAGTACTGAGGATGGACAGTTCAGTCTTATATTGCATGGTGCGTTCATAAAGGGAACTGTTCAATTGTGCTTATCAGACTTTTCCATAGGAGGTCAGTGTTTCTGGTAACATGCTATATTCAAGCGGTGGCACATGCCGACCCTTATAGCTCTTCCTGTGATCTGGGTGGTACAGACTTTCAGGCCGAGGACTTCGGTTGATGCTATGTAATGCCAGGTCCGTGGTCAACAAAGCCCCCCTCATTTGCGAGCTGGTTCAGGAGTGGGGAGCAGACCTGGCAGGAATTACGGAAACCTGGTTGGGCCAGGAGGGGGGGTCTCCCTCGTTGAAATGTGCCCACCAGGTTTGCATGCTTTCCATCAACCGAGGGCCCATGGGAGGGGCGGGGGTGTTGCGATCTTAATCATGGAGGCGTTCTTACCGAGGGAGGCCACTGTTCCTCAGGTGACCGGCTGTGAGTCCCTCCTGGTGAAGTGGGGCCCTGGAAGGCAGAGGGGCGTGCTGATCATGCACCAAGCTCCCGGCCACGTGACAGCAGCCCTGCCCGATCTACTCGATATCGCTGAGGTGACAGTTGAGACTCCCAGACTTAAAGTTATGGGAGATTTCAACCTGCCATCTATGGGTGAGGCATCTGAAGTAGCTTGGGAGTTCATGGCCACCATGATGGTCATGGACCTGACCCAAATAATTCAGGGATTCATGCACTTGGGGGGACACATACTGGACCTAGTTTTCACCTTTGGACAGTGGCTGCATGGTCGGAATTTAGGGGAGATAGTTGTGGAGCTCCTGTCACGGTTTGACCATTTCCTCCTTCGGTTGAACTTCCCCATCCTAACACCCTGCCGCAGGGAGACGGAACAGACTAAATGTTTCCGTCCCAGGCGCCTGATGGACCCTGAGCGGTTCCAGAGGGAGCTTGAGCCATTTACTGAAGTCTTGACCCACAGCTTGGCCGAGGAGCTTGCAGCCACCTGGAATGGAGCCCTTGATCGGGTCGTGCCTTTGCGGCCTCTTATCCGGCGCTGACTCACCCCGGCTCCCTGGTTCTCCGAGGAGCTGAGGGAGATGAAACGCCGGAAAAGACACCTAGAGAGCAGTTGGAGGTCCAGCCATACCGAATCTGATCGATCTTCTCTTGGGGCCTATATAAATGCCTATTTGGGCGCAATCAGAGTGGTTAAGCATAATTCTCCGCTCTGATTGCATCCGTGGATAACTGCCCCGCCGCCTTGTTTGGGGTGGCCCATTCTCTCCTTCAGTTGGAGGGACGGGATGACCCCTCACAGGGTTCGGTGGAGTTTAGAGGTTATTTCCAGGAGAAGATTGCGCAGATCCAGGAGGGCTTGGACTCTGACTGGACGAGTCCAGGTGGAGTGACGGATGCGGATCTTGAGAATGTTATCTGGGATGAGTTTGATACTGTTGCGCCTGAGGGCATGGACAGGATCCTGGGGCGACTTAAAGCAACCACATGTTTACTGGACCCGTGCCCCTCCTGGTTGGTGCTGGCCTCTCAGGAGGTGACACGTGGGTATTGTGAATGCTTCTTTGGGGGAGGGTGTCGTTCCTGACGGTTTTGAAGGAGGCGGTGGTGCAGCCCCTCCTCAAGAAGCCTTCACTGGATCCAGCCGATTTAAGTAATTAACGTCCTGTCTCCAATCTTCCCTTTTCGGTTGAAGGTTGTAGAGAGTGTGGTTGCCCGACAGCTCCCCCGGCACCTGGATGAAATTGTCTATCTGGATCCACTCCAGTCCGGCTTCAGGTCTGGGTACAGCACGGAGACGGCATTGGTCGCATTGGTGGATGATCTCTGGAGGCCCGGGATAGGGGTTGTTCCTCTATCCTGTTCCTGTTAGACCTCTCACCGGCTTTTGATACCATCGATCATGGTATCATGCTGCGCCGGCTGGGGGGGGGGTTTC
>JANHFO010010166.1:71962-85108 GCA_032468095.1 Pareas carinatus | reverse complement strand
AGGTCCAGTGGTGCACAGGTTGAGGAGGCTTCTGGGAATAGTGAGGGAGAGGGAAAAAGGAGAGGCAGGAGACCTGCATGCCACTGGGCCTACTCGGTTGAGGGCTTCCAGGAGTGGGGAAGCGAGGCAGGAAGCGTACTCTTCTTCTCCTAAAACCCTTTCTTAACTTATTTTTTTCACTTTTAGAGAAATAAATAAAGGTAAAGATGTAAAGATTTTTCTATTTCAGTTTGGTGATTGAATTATAATTTTCCTGTTCAATTATGCATTTTTATTTTTTTATGTGTTTATAGGTAGGTATGTAGTAGGTATATATGCATATGTAGTGATGGGATTCAAGGTTAACAGTCTTAATTAGAGGAAATCATATTTTTATTATGTGAGCTTTGTTTCATGCCTCAGAACACTGCTGTAGTTTCCTAGGAGAGTGTTGTGGTAGTGTATTAATTTTCCATCTAAACATTTTTTTCTGTTTTTTGCATTTGAGTTATTTGACTTAATGAATGTAACGGCATGGGCAACTTTCTCAAAGCACTAAAAAAAATTTAAAAATGTCCTGAAACATTAATTGAACGTTTGGATAAGGTCAGTTCTTGTTGATTATCTTTCAAGTTTATTTTCTAATTTTTGGGAAACAGTATGAAAATGTTTAAGAAAATACGTCCATTCTTATTGCTACATTCTGTTAGAGTATCATACTGCGCACCTCCTTTAAGCCAAGCTAGAAAAACAATATAGTGTCATTATTAAATTGGATCCAATTTTTCCTAGAGAATGTATAGTTTGGCTTCCAAACGATTTTCTTAAGCAGCTATTATAATAGCTTGCAACTGTAATTCATTGCTAATGAGATTATATGGACATTGGCTTCAGGTTCAAATGTTTTTAGTGATGATGATTTTTGCTCTTTGAAATCATTACCATTCTAAATATTTCCATGTATTTTATCTTTGGAAATTATACATTTTTTCTTCGTTGGATGTATTCTTTTTCCATTTCCCCATTAAATCAAAATTAAATACTCAACTTTATCTTTTAAAAAAATAGCAGAAAGAGATAACCAAATCTTGCAAGATTGCTGTTGTCTTTAAAATTTGCAGGGAAATTGGTTTAAGCTTGCATGATTTGGGGAATGGAGTTGTGGATAGGAGAATGACTTGGGTCATTGTATCTGAGTTTTGATTTAAAAACTGGGCAACAGTTGGAGTCTTTCCACTAGAGAGAAATTCATTAGAGCATCTCTAGGTAAAAAGAACAAGTGCCTTCACTTTTCAGTTAATGACCAAGAATTTCTACTTGTGCCAGCCAATGAATGCACATTCCTTCTTGATTTAACTATACAGTAGTTTTCATAGCATAGATTGAAAACTGCAAGTGAGAAAAGGCATAGTATTGTTCATCCTGAGCAGCAACTTTTTCCTTTTTCCATAATATAGCTCCACAGCTAGATAGGTGGCAAAATGAGTGAGTGAGTGACTGAGGAGGGAGGAAAGAAAGAAAGAAAGAAAGAAAGAAAGAAAGAAAGAAAGAAAGAAAGAAAGAAAGAAAGAAAGAAAGAAAGAAAGAAAAAAGAAAGAAAAAAGAAAGAAAAAAGAAAGAAAGCTTTATATTTGCCTCTATTTAACGATCAAAATTTGCTGGTTGCAGTGGCATTTACTTGTGCTGAAGAAAATTTGTTTTCTCTATAGTTTAAATTCCCTTAAGTTTAAATACTCTGTACTCTGAAGAACTTTATTTGGTAGCAAATCATGTGTTTTTCAACAATTCTAATTGCAAAAATGTCTGTGCAGGGCACATATGATATGATGCCAATCAGTCATTTGCTAAATAAAGAACATGAAAGGAATGGTGAGGGCAAAAGAGAAACACACACAAATACCCCTCTAATTAATGCTCATTCATTGCTGTCCTGCCAAATGCAAGCCGCAGCATAAAAGACGTGACTAATTAATGCCCTGCTGAGATTTTTGGGTGTACATTTTCAGGATTCCCAAGTATGAAGTGGAAATATCATTCTCACACAACTTTGGCTGAAAAGTCCTATTGAAAAAAATTAGTATCTTTGTTTAATGCTGTGCAGATCATTTTGGTTGTGGCTTTCCAAGTCTGCTTATAATTCATTTGTTGTTTTGTGATCATTAAAAAGAGGTTATAGTTTTCCTTTAATAATTGTAACACTGTATATCTCTGCCTATATCCTGTGCTTGTTTTTTTCTTTTGTCTTTACTCAGATGGTGATCAGGTGATATCTTTTAAAACATACTCCTTAAATATAAAGCTAGCTAGTAATTTTTTGGGTTCTGTGCTGACATGAGTGTCCAGAGATTTGCAAACAAACAAAAAAAATATGTTCTAAGGAGTTTGCAGTCTAAGACAAGTTTCACCACTTTGATTCTCTCCAGATGTGCTGTATTACATCACACTGTTCCATCACATTCATCCAACACAGTTAACATTGGTGGAGAAGGTAGGATTTATATTTCAATATGCAGAAGTGGGGGTTTCTGTATACTATAAGGTTAATTATTTTATCTTGTGCATTTAGATTTCTTTCCTAATATACCATGTCCAAAATCAGATGAAGTATTCTAGAATTGGGTTTGACCAATGCAAAATGAAGAATAGTAATTTGATTTTAACACTATATGCTGTTGTTGCAGTCTACAAATACATTTATCATTTTTTGCAGCTGTGAAATATTCAATTTGAGATCCACCAAGGCATTCACTGCTACCCTGCATGGTTCTTCCACAAATCCTACATGCCCTCTCCTTTTTTAGCAGCTGCATTCCATTCCAGTGACAGTCATTAAGCAAAATGGTCACTAAATGGATACAACATAGATTTCTCTTACTTCAGTATAGGAATTTACATTTGACCATTTGAAATTCATCATGCTGGTTTTACCCAGTTTTACATTTTGTCAAGAGCTTTCTGAACTCTCGATATTGTCTGCTAAGTTATTTTCTGTCTCTTTTATCACTGGTTAATCTAAAAAATAGATACTCATATTTTCTTACTTGGATTCAAATCATAAATACCTTGTACAATGTAGGGCCTAGGACAAACTTTATACCTTTTGTTGTTTCCCTTCATCTCATTGCATATGTAGTTCAACTGGCAATGCATTTATGTAATAGTATAGTTCAGTTCATGTTTTTTGTCAGCTTTTTTAGTAGAATCTCATGGGAGACTATTAAATGCTTTGCCAAAATGAAGATACAGTAAGTCCATTGCATTACTATGGTCAAATAAAACAGTAAAAAGAGGAGATTTGACATGATTTATAAATCTAAGTTGGCTTCTGCCAAGCAGTGTATCCTTTTCTAAATGCTTACAAACTAAATACTTAACAATTGGTTCCAAAATTTTGCTTGTTAAATGGACAAATCTTGATCATCTTTTCCCTTTCTTTCTGAGAATATGAACTTTTTAAAAAATTTATTTATTTTTATTTGGAAAATTTATATTGCTGCTGCTCACACACGGTGACTCAAGGTGACTTACAAGAAATACAAATATAGTATAAAAGAAATAAAAATAATAAAATATTAATAAAAATAACCACCACCCCCAGCAACAACACAAACTCATATCAGCCATTTAATGGGCTCTATCCCATTCTGGGTTCCCCAGGCCCACTGACAAAATCATGTCTTCGGGGCCTTCCAAAAGAGTATCAGAGTGGGAGGTAGTCTAATTTCCATAGGGATGAAATTTCAGAAGGAAGAAGCATCCCCGCTCTGGTGGGTCGGGTGGATGTGATCGACAAGAGACGGTCCCTCAGATAACTTGGTCCCAAGCCATAAAGGGCTTTAAAGGTGACAGCCAGCACCTTGAATTGCACCTGGAAGCAAATTGGCAACCAACATTTACTCATTATTATATGAAATTATTTACCATCTCTTTGTTACTTCTGTACCATCCAAGCTAAGAATTCTTGTTAGTACTGTACTGTAGTCTTAAATTTGGGATGTGGAAGTTTTTGTGTGTTATATATTAAGTGCAACACATACATACATTTAATAAATACATAAATACAAATAAGTGCATGCATTAAACAGAGTATGCCTTTTAAACTGTTCTAGGTGGTCTGTGGTTTGGTTGAGCCCAAATTTAAAACATTTTGATTGCTTGTTATTTCAGTTAAGGAAAAATTCTAACCCTTACCCTAATCCTTCACAGGTTTGAAGAGTTAGGGGGATTTTTAATGGGAAAATTGTAGCCTTACATCTTGTAGATTTCCAAGACACTCGTTTCATTTCTTAACAATTTTGAAATTGTCTCCAATAAGGGACTCTGGTACCATCTCACTTTTGAATTATGCCTTCAACTTTCCACACAAAGTCTGGAGCAGCACTTGAGTTAATAGAGGTTCCGCTCCCTTCTTTTAACATGAATGACCATATTAATAATTTTAGTTGAAAAAGCCACCATAATCAAATTGAATTTTTCATCAATTGTCTCTTGTCCGCTCCATGTTAAATAACAGTATAATAAAGATGCTGTAGCTTCTTCAGTATTACAGCCAGGTTGTAACTTGTTTAAAATATAACTGTTATTAATACACCAGTTAATGAGCTGCAGAATACATTAATAGAATAATATTGACACTGTTCATGCTAAGACTTGTTTATTTCTCTTGTAGGTGATTGGTGCTGTTTTCTTTATAGAGAGTTTTGTTTTGATTATTAAATCCATCTTTGCTGCACTTTCAAAATGAGGAAAAAAGCTAGAACTGAAGGGGTCTCAAAAAGAGAATAGAATGCCAACATTTAATAGAAAATGGTTAGAAGCAAGGAATGTTAGATTCCTGTACTGCTGTGCATGCAAATGACTCACTGCAGAGTACAACAGTGATCCTGCCAGAGAAAGCCAATTTGGACAGTATGGTGCAGAGTGTACAAACATACAAACCTTTTAGAGCATGCTGAGGAAAACAGAACATCTGTAATTAGAGAAGATTATTTAATATGGATGGTACAATTGTGCTCAATAAATAATAGTTATGAAAGACTACAACGCTTTAAATGTCTATTGGACTTTTATCTCTATTCCTGACCCCAAAACTCTTGATACAAATGCATTAATAAACCGAAAACATAAAAAAATCTAAACTCTTACTTCTGCATTATGCAAGACAGCCTTCTCCAGTGTGGTATCATATAGATGTATTATGACTTCCATCTTTCTGATCCCACAATTCTCAGCATCAGCATAAAATACACTAATGTAATAAACACATTTTATACATCTATATAAGCTAGAATAACAACCAAAAATTACTCTCTTAAAAGTTGATTAACAGTATATCTGTGCAGGAGACTGCAAATTTTTGATGGGCAGTAGAGGAAGAATAAAAACTAAGTACAAATATATAGTTCAAATATATTGTTATCTGCTTCCTCTATTATTATTAGAGGAAGAATTTGGAGCACAGACTTGGTAGAGTGTTTGATTTTGGATCTGTCAAATCTTTTCTATTGCAACTCTTCCATCTTCTTTTAACCATAAATGGCTTGGGACCACATTATCCACCATGTGAGCTGGCCAGAAATCTCCTGCTATAAAATGGTAATATATAATAATTTGGGCAATAATAGAATGAATAACTGGAAAGCATTAAAGTTGCTTTATCTGTGTTCAATTTTGACACAATAGAAATAAATTGATTGAGATAATAACAGCAAAAACTTTTCTATCAATCCATCAATGGAGAGACTGCAGTGAATCAGTCAGCAAATGACATAAAAAAACAATTCAGTTCTTGGTGCACAAATGGAACAATTCAAAGAAATGGAATAGGAACACAGTTTGGATAAAGGAGGTGGATTAGGATAAGAAAAGAAGCTGAAATGAAAGAATTTGTAATAACTGCAGAAAGACCAAGGAAAATCAAAACCTGGACAGCACCAGAAGATAAACTGCATGGTTTTGGTTGAAACATCTGACTAGTCTATAGCCATTCATGCCAAGCAGTTTACCCACATGCTGCAAAGAGGAGAAATTGAAGATTGGTTAACATATGACAAAACCTACCTGATAATGAAAGAGCCAAGAAAAGGGGCAACTAACAACAATTTTCAAATTACTAACTGGTGGCAAAACAGCAATGATGGCACATTGGAATATCTGCAATAGCAATAAGACTTATATACTGCTTCACAGTGCTTTATAGTCCTCTCTAAGCGGTTTGCAGAAATCAGCCTATTGCCCCCAACAATCTGGGTCCTCATTTGAGCGACCTCGAAAGACGGAAGGCTGACTCAACCTTGAGCCAGCGAGAATCGAACTGCTGAACTTACTGGCAGCTGACTGTTAACAGAAGTAGAATGCAGTACTGCACTCTAACCACTGCACCACTACAGCTCTTGCACTATAGCTGCAAGAAATAGTACATACCTGCAAGCAAGAACAAAACATAGAAAGTGATAAAAAATGAAGAAAATGATGTGAAGGCTTGATAGTGGATATTGCAGTCCTGGAACGGTATTACAGAACTGGAGAAAATCACAAAATTTTCTTTGAGTCCTTCGGGAGAAGGGCGGTATATAAATCTAAATCTAAATCTAAATTCAAATCTAAATCTAAATAAATAAATAAATAAATAAAATACAAAGACCTGCAAATAAAAATAGAATGAATGTAGCGAAAGAATACAAAGATAGGGTCAATAGCATTAAGCACCTTCGATACAATCCCAATCCCAAAACTTCTGGTGTCTCACTTGACTACCATTGGCATTGACAAAATTGCCACTAATCACTTGCAAAAGGCAGCTTTCCATGAAAAAGTTTACATCCTATGATGATATCTTTAAAACTATCAAGCAACATCTACCTATCCCAGGTGCTTGAGAAAGCAGCCTTGCACTGGTAGCCAACCTGCTCCGGACTCCAGACTCTTCAGCACATGAAGGAGCACCTTTCTCCAAAACAGATTCATTAATTTCTCTACTGATTTCAAAAAAGGTTGAGTCTCCCTTCTCCCTCGCCAAAAGATTTAATTTCTCCATCCTCCAAAGCAGTTTGAATTAATTTGTCTTCTCCCCTTCCCATCACCCAAATTTAATTAATCCTAGTTGAGTTTCAGACTCTCCAAGGTCTGTATCTCTCTTACTTTTATAAAACTTTCAATTTAAAATTAGTCGCAACCTAAATACATTCAAAATGTTTCCAAATTAAGATGGAATAATGGGAGCAAAATGGAGAGGCCGTGATCTAAATGACTTTTTGTACAATACTTTTTTCTTTTCTTTTTCTGTCATTACAGTATCAAAGAAGGGAGGGGGGAGAGAGGAAGGAAGTTTAAATTCTTACATAATACTGACTGTAGTTATTTTTGACCATTGAGTTTGTATTATCATCTTTATGATTGTTTGTTGCATGCTGTAGTCACATGATTGTTTTTTGCCAGTTTCTAGCATTTACTTCCAGTTTTGAGCCAAAAAATGCTGATTGGGGAAAATGAATGTATTTAACCACAGCGTTCACTTAATAACCATGAGAATAAATGGATTGTAACTTCAAATCCAATCACATGATACCTAAGCTTACCCCAGCAACAACTTATGACTAATTCCGGGCTCAATAACAATTGTAAGTTTAAAACTGCTATACATAGAGAGTACTTGGTAGTGCTGTGTGTGTTTGTGTCTGTAATACTGCATACAGATACACACACACACACACACACACACACACACACACACAGGAAACAATAATTTCAAATTCTTACCTTATTTGATATATTAATTAAAATATATAAACAAGTATAGTTTTCTAAGTCGATATGCAGCCCACAGAGATCCATATATATGGTTTAATGCAGTGGTCGCCAACCCTTTGGATCTCAGGGACCACTAAATTCAAATTTTTAAATCCCCCGGAACACTAATACCAATTTTTTTAAAAGATACATAAATTTGTAAAATAATGATCAGAGAACTTCATTTTAGTAATATAAAAGACACCTGTTTAATATAACAAACTTTAAAAAGCTTATCTAATTATAGCAAAATCATAAATGCTTATTTAAACATAACATCTTCAAAGGTTGTTTAAACATAGCAAAATTATTAAAGTTAGTTTAATAACTAATAATAACTTCTTTATTATACATTTTTAGTGTGATATTTGTTCCTCCTTGAGAGACGGAGAGGGAGAGAATGAGAGACAGGGACACACACACACACACACACACACACACACACAATCAGAGACAGAAACACACACACACACACACACAAAGAGAAAGAGAGAGAGAGAGAATGAGACACACAGAGAAAGAGACAGACAGACAGAGGGAATGAGAGAAGGAGAGAGAGAGAGAGAAAAGGAGAGACTGAGAGAAAATGCACTCTGGCGCTCCACTCCCGCCCGCTGCCTGTGCTCCTCACAGCAGTGGGCCGCAATCGCTCACCCCCACCCCGAATAACATCCGCTCTACCCTCCCTGTATCCACCAGCATCCCTTGCCTCATGAAAAAATCAGAGCTGGAGATAAGTCTGATGGGCTGCAAACTCTGGGGCTTGGAATTTGCGTGCTTTCAGCCAGCTGAGAGGCGCTTCAGAAGCACTTCCATATAGCTGGTGCAGGTGAATTCTGAGCCCTGGAGGCAGCCCAGCCGTGTGTGCCTCACTGTCTCTGCCTTCTCCTGAAACAGGAACCATATAACTGTACCAAAAAATTCAAATAATGTCCAGATTTTCCTGCTGACCAGCAAAGTTTTCTCACGGCCCACTAGTTTAATGGTCTCTGATTCCATTTGAGTTTAACACCAGTGGTTAAGGAAATCATTTTTTCCTGTTTGACAAGGCCCCATAATCTTATTTTCCTGCTGCATTTCATATTTAATAGATGCATTGATTACAATCAATATTTCTATGAGATATAAAAATGAAACAGCAAAATAAAACTTTAGAGAGCAAGTATATCCAGGGTATTCTGATCTGCTGACTATCTTGTTTTTCTTCTGCTTTGCAAATGAAACAATGGACACTGATGAATTGGATTTTTTCTGGCCTTTGAAAGAGATTTCTTTCTTTTTAAGTGATGTTGTCTGCCTGACTGTCCCCTCTCTTCTCCCCAAAGACTTCCCTTTTGCTATCAGGAAGGAGAGCTGTAGTGTTTTGACTTTAAATTGCACGTAGCCGTAAATTATTTCTGCATTTGCACATTTTTTCCGGTTTGTTGCCATAGTGATGAATATTTTCCTCTTTCCAGAAAAATTTATGGAATGTATGTTGTTATGCAGAGATAATTGACTTACGGGGATGATGGTGGGTGAGTGGACTGCAGACCTGAATGTATTTCTCAAAAATGTTAGACACCTGCTAGTTCCAAGTGCTGTACAGCTCAGTATAATGAAATATGACAATGTGTAAAATAGCTTCTTTCAACACCCCTTCAGTTTTGCCAAAATTGAACTTCCTCTTTAATGACTTTTTCTTCCTCTACTGTTTTTTTATAAAATTTGAAGTACAAAGTATGAACTATAAAATGTGCAATGATAGCAACAAGGTTAAGCCATTTTACGATTCAGAAACAACTTTTAAGCATGCATGTCTAAATAATATCTCCTCTGAAAATCGCATGGAATTTATATCAATGTGAGCCTGTATCAAAATGGTGGCCTGAAAATCAGTTGACATTTGTCAAATTTCATGAAATAGCTTTCCTGTATTAAAGTAATTACATCTCTTGTACTTGCTTTTGTCTCATTCTAAAAATACTACCAGAGGTTACAAGTGAGAGGCGGGGAACTGATTTCTTGTGTAGGTTTGAGGTAAGAACATTTTAGAAGGGTTTTGGAAAGAGTGCTATATGTCAGCTAGTAATGTAGAATTCTATCTCTCCTTGCAATACTTATAGTCAGTCCAACTTCAGAAGATTCCAGATAGTGGATAACAAGCCTCAAAATTAAATATAGATGATTATTGTGGATTCAAAACTATTAGGGGCCAGAGCACTTCTTAACTGCCTCAGCTTCCTTATAGAATATTAACAAACAAGTTCCGGACTATGCATGAAGGAAAGAGTTCCATAAACTAGAATGGGATAAAGTAAATCTCTTCCATTTTTCTCCGTGTAATAATCTTCCTGCCATTACTGTGTGCAAAATTAGTCTTCCAGGAGTATTTTCTAATTAAATATCCATTAGTTCCAGTTTTTAAAAAGTCTGGGTTCTTTGCAATGGTAATATTTAATATTCCTTGTACCTACTTCCCTCCCCCTCAATTTTTTCAGTTTTTCACAAGTTCACCATGCATAGTAAAATGTCCCTTTGTGTTTTTCAACTTTGACTTGAAGTACTTTTTGATACAGTGAACATGCTAGTCTCCATTCGTATGGGAATAACCGATTAGGGAGTTGGAACTGAAGTTAGCTCTTCAGTTAGTTAGAACTGAAGAAGCTTGGATGAGAAGTGAAACATTTTCAAAGAAAAAAAAACCCAAGAAAGTCCAATTGTCTTTTGGAAAAAGCACTGTTGGAACAACTGATTAGGAAGAGAGATTCAGTGAGAATTAAAGCCCATGGAATAAGAAGGATTATTCTGATCCCTTTCCCCTGATGAATATGTCTTATCTCTGTTGATCAATAGAAGCAGGTTTCTGTGGTTTCATTTTTCAGCTTTTCTTGGGGTATGAGATAATAGCTATGCTGGCTGCGAATGATAGTGCTTACTGCTGGTATAAAGTTTAGTACATCTTGAGACATCAGGTAAGATGTCTAACCCCCAACATTTTTTTTTTGCTGCAGCTACCTGAATGATTTGGAGAGGATAGCCAGAATGGATTATATTCCAACCCAACAAGATGTGCTGAGAACCAGAGTGAAGACTACAGGCATTGTAGAGACTCATTTTACCTTCAAGGACTTGCATTTCAAGTAAGTTCATCAAATTGTAGTTTTATTTTATTTGAGAAAAGGAACTCATTGTAGCCAAAGGATAAAGTTGAATTTTGGCTCTCTGTGCATGCAGTGCAGAAGGTATCATGTTATGGCAGGGAATGTTGTAATTTACAAGACCAATATAATATTTATACTGCTGGACATTGTTACTTAAATCTACTAGGAGGAAGTGGGGCATGTGTGAGTGCAAAAGCAGGAAATATCACCTTTATATCCCAACAATTATTGTGAAACCATTAGGTATATTTGCATGTGAATGTCTGATGTATATGGAAATGACATTGCTCACCCTTTTGAGGTTTTAACAGGCTGCTATGAACTGAAATATTCTTGACAATCTATAGCTGTTTAGTAATGAATGAAGACTTCTGGGAATGATGAAAAGGATTGTTTTCGCCTTTGTGAATGATACTTGGTAATTAAAAGTTCAGGCTCTTTTGACATGGAATGGTTAGCATCAGTTTGATATGCAGATGAAAGCAGAATGTGTCCCCAAACCTGTGCAGTATTTTCTTCTGCAATAGCAGATATTCGGCTGATCTCATCTTTGCTTTCAACAGAACATCTGATATAATCCAGTTTGATCATTGACAGAATTAGCTGCAGTCTTCTCTCAAGAAGTTACTATTCAGTACATTTATCTTCACACAACAAAAAGGAATGAAAAGTAAATGGCCTTTTTTTAGTTACCAGAGCAGGCTTTAGCAAGAACTTTAAAAAGCATGTAGAAGGACAGTTGTGATAGTTCAAATGGAGATTTGGGTAGCGTATATGAGTAACATCCACAGCAAAACAGCTGGATTTGTGAGAGTTAAAAATCCTCTGGGGAAGACAGTACAGAGGAAAATATTCCCCAGATAAAGATGCCAAAGCAAAATTTCTGTCAAATTAGCAAATCTGTTCTAAATTTTTGTTTGCGCTTGACTAGCACTGATGATGTTACCTAGTTTGGATAATGAAATATCTGCAAGAAAACTGCAAAGCTCAGAGAGGACCAATAATACCCCCTAACTTCAGTTTGCTTCCTCTCTAAAGAACAGGGAAATTAGAATTGTTGCTACCATTTTAATACAGAACAACACTTTTAGTTATCATATTAAACACAGCCTTTATTATTTACCAAAGCCTCAAAAATTATGCACATTGCCTTTTAACTATTTTACACAAATAATTAAAAAGAGTTGGGTGTTGCAGAATCATTTTAAATGAGTATACTTTACTCAGAGTCACCCCTGAAGAAAAAACAGGTAAAATTCAATTAAAGAATGTATTACACCATCATCACAAGGAGTATTTTAAAAGTTAGCATGTTTTTTAAAAAATAACCTTCTTTCCCATAGGAAGTAAATAAATAAGTAATTTTAGTGAAGAAAATTTATGAATGTTAAGGAGATGGAAGCAAATGGCCCTTATCTTCAATTGACCTGGCACTTTTGTGTAACACAGGCCAAGGAAAAGAAATTATTTTGAAATTATTCTGGTCTTTTGTCATTATGGTGAGCTACATTTAAATTTAGAATCATTGGAATAAGAAATGAAATGCTTCAATAAAAAGCAGTAAGGACTTCCGATGGCACCGTTGGTGTTGAAGGACGGACTCACAGAGTCTGCCAGCCCCGGGACTGCGTAAAGCCATCCTGACAGCTTAAAATCAGCTTTTAGGTGGCTGGAAGCCTTTCCCTCAGGAGAAGAGGGAGGGCTGAGCATTCGGATCGAGGGCCGGGCTCCCCTAAGTCCCTGAATTTAATGCAGGGACTGAAAGGGTGAGAGCCCCCCAGTGAGATCCGGCAAGCTCCTGAGGCAGAACAAAACGCCGCGACCACCTCCGTTCAAGAAATCTTTTTTTTACCATATTTTTCGCAACCGGACAGAGCGAATTCAGAACTTCTGGCGAGTATTTTTTTTTTCTTTTATGTAACCTAACTCTGTTACTAAAAGTTTTCCCTCAAAGACTCTGAAAGATAAAGTCTTGCTAAAATGGCGATCGGAAGCAGGAAAGTGAAAGTAGAGAGAGCTTTGATCTACCAAATCCTTTCTTTGAAGTGGAAATGCTTTCGTGGCTTTAAGTTTGACTCTTTTTAAAATCTTTTTCCCTTCCCTTAAGAAGAAAGAGACCTAGAGAAATGGTTCAAGCAGAAAAACCAATATTTTTAATGGATTTACAATTTATGATGATGGATTCCCTTGAGGAACTTGTTAAAGCTGCAGTATGGGAGGCAGTCAAGGAAGTTTT
>JANHFO010010166.1:51708-63627 GCA_032468095.1 Pareas carinatus | reverse complement strand
GAGTGAGACCTCACCGAAACGTCGCCAAGAAACTCGCAATCTTACACGGGGAAAAACCCGAACATGCTCAAACTTACCTATCTATCTATCTATCTATCTATCTATCTATCTATCTATCTATCATCGTCTGTCTGTCTAATTTCCATTGTTTAAATATTTTACTTCAGTTATTTTTAAAAGCTTTATTTTTATTCTTTTGAATCTTAAAGCATTAGCATGCTTTCTTATGATATCAGTGGGTCCAGTTGTCATGCTTTACCTGCAGTCATTGGAATTCTGAACCTAATAATTCAACTTTGGAACATGATAAGATATATAATCATACAAAGCTTAATTGGGAAATCATCTAGTATTATAAAAGGCAATTTCTAATCCATTGGGACCTTTCTTACGATTGACTAGACAACTTAACTGTTCATTAAGCAGCATAGAATATCATATGATTTCTTGAGACATTAGGGAGATTGAAGATTCCCCTCCCTCACGTACATGGATGAAAACAATGCCTTGATTTATAGTCATATCCACTGTGTTGCACCCCACACACTTTTTTAGTTTTAGCACAGAACAATTTCCTGTTCTCCACAAACAAAGGTTGGAAGATGCAACATGAATTCAAAAATACTTCATAAAATGGTTTGCTGCCATAACTGAATAAACATTGTGTTCAAATTAGCATCTATAAATATGCATATGAAATTTGAGAGGAGCAACCTAGATTTCCAATTCTACAGTTTATATTTAAACAAAAACATCAACTAATTGCAGATGTCTACAGGTGTTACTAGGGAGTCATGACTGAGTTTCAAATGGTAAAATTTTAAAGAAGATTCTTTCCAGGAATGAATGGAATACATATAAGGGAAATTGCCAAGCCCCTATACTTGAGACGTTCAGATCCAGAACAGGCTCTTAAACAGATGTTTCAACTTTGTTGCTTTTGTTACTCTTTCTGTTCTCTAGAAATTATTTATTTTTCTTCTAAGAATTCTGCTGAATATGTATTTCTCTTGCTGATTACTGTGCACATTTGGTTTAGATTTATTTCTAATTTGATCTTTTGTTATGCTTTCTATGTTGTTGTTTGAGCTGTTTACTAAGATAGATAAAACACGACAGGCATTTAAATATAATTTTAAATGTGTGCATCAAGAAATATCTAAGCAGTCTCTTCAATTTGATATAAAACTCTTAAGAAAGATCATTTTGTGCAATTTTCAAAAACATTTTTCTTAGAATTAGGTTGTTTCAAGAAGCAACAGAGTCATTTATTATGTCAAGGCTGAGTTGCATGTTTTGTAAAATGCATGATATTCTCAAGTACAACAGTTTCACATGAAGTGCATCCTTCTCTTTGGAATATGAAAAATATTACCTTGTGTTAAATTGGTTTTATAGAGGGTCTTCTAGATAGATTAGTCTTCAAATGCTGCTTAATTTTGACGCTTCTTCTTTTTTTCATGTATGTGTTCTTTTGGGTAGTCCCCCTCCCCCCAATAAGTAAAGTAAGTCTTATTGTGCACTTTAAGGTGATTTTAAGGATATCAAAATAGTGTTGACATGATTGATTATATTTGAATTTCACTAGTTAGTATTCTGTTTTGCTGAATAGAGGACTTTGTTGACTTTAAAGACAGTATACTAAACAGTCAAAGACTTTGGATAGAATATGGATTCCATATTATCTTCACAACTGAAGAAAACATTCTAATTTTATACAAATCATTTACTCCTAAATGCTACTTTTCCTTTCATTTACTTTCATAGTAAAGAGAAAAGAGTTTTAGAATGCATTATTGAGTGATTTACCTCAGATAAATAGTTCCTATTTTATAATTGTTTGGACTCAAATCTAAGCTACCTAGACTGAAGACTGGAGGAAGTGACTTCCAAATTTTTCAACCGAAAAGTCAGACCATACCAGCAGAAAAAGGCATTTCTATATTCTATTGTTTCCATGGAAAAGGCATGGACAAGTCTATGAAGTCATCAGAAGACAAGCTTGACTCAAAGAGAACTTTATCTCTATGTTTGTAGAGTTTGGTATGAAAACAGTATCAGCTATAGATTTAGCGTTCAGGTTTTTTTGTTGTATCATTACTAAATGAAAACTCATTAATTTCTTCAAAGTTACATTTTGTTTCCGTGTTTATATATGACCTTTTTTTCCCCTCAGTCACGTGGTGCTTCTGCAGTTACTGCAGTATTTGACATCAGTAACTCTGTAATTTTGCTTGCAGGATGTTTGATGTGGGGGGCCAAAGGTCTGAGAGAAAAAAGTGGATCCATTGCTTTGAAGGAGTTACAGCCATTATCTTCTGTGTTGCTCTTAGTGCCTATGACTTAGTTCTGGCCGAAGATGAAGAGATGGTAAGGATACAATCATAATAAATGAAGCTATCATACATGAAGTCAAATCTCTAATCCCTTAAGCTTAGTATTTTCTACATTGATTTGGCAGTCACTCATTAATCTATTGTGCAGAATGTTTTCTTTTTACTAGCTCTTCCTGTGGCACCTAGAGATCCGATTGTCTGCATGCAAGGGAGGTACTCTCTCTGACCTATTCATTTTTCAAATGTCTAGTCTGGCCAATTCCAAACTCATGAGTGACTTCACAAATTTAAAAAGTCAACAACATTATATATAAAACGAAGATACAACTTTATATAAAAACATAGTAGTTGTTCAATGCAGGGTCCCCAACCCTCGGTCTGTGGACCGGCACCAGTCCTCAGCATGCCAGCAACTGGGCTGCGCAAACAAGCCAAGCCCTTATTGGCTGGATGCAGGCAGCATGCAAAACTGCATCACCATTGGTCCACGAATAAGCCTTTTCCCATGGAATTGGTCCCTGGTGCCAAAAAGGTTGGAGCCACTGGTCCAAGGCACAACATTACATATTGCAACATCATCTGCAACAGCACCGCCATTAAAATGTGCACTTCTGAAACATTTTAATGCAAGGGCTCAGGAAGACAAGTTTTTAGAGGCAGCATAGGGATGGGCAAGGTAGGGATCATTTGGATCTCCAAGAAGAGTGTTGTTCCAAAAAGTAGGTGTGACGACAGATAAGGACAATTTCCTGGATCTCACTAGATGGAGTGAAATGGGAATGGAATATTTTGTTTAATTGATGAGACTCAAAGCAAGCTGGCTCTATTGAAATGAAGAGACTGGCTAAACACAGTCAGAGACATTACAGTTGAATTTAGGTGCTAGGCTGAATGCCATGTAATGTATATAGATGATTACCAGCACCTTGAATTGAACCCAGAAGCTAACTGGCAACTGGGACAGCTCATGTAGCAGGGCTGTAGTATGGGTATACTGATGTTACTTATCTTTGCTTGCTTCATTCTGTATCAGCTGTAATATCCATTTGTCTTCAAGGGCAGCATCATGTAGAACAATTCCCCAGTATTGTTCACAGTACTAGGTTGGAGGTACCGTGCTAGATGTTTAGGTTACAGAAGATCCCAAATTTCTGAAATGCTTTCAGATGGAGAGTTCTTAGTACTACCAATCCACGAGTCTGGTTTCCTTATTTAGTTTTTATCTCCCTTTGGGGGTGGGTATGTTGTGGGAAATGGTTTGAGAATTAGAAATCTTTTATTAGATCACTGCTATTTTTGGCAATGGAATTTATTGGGGGGAGGTTTAGCATGTCAAATACTCATTGCATAAACTCACTGTAGAAAATGATTCTTAAGTAAAAAGTATTTGTAAATGAGAAATGCTTTATCTTGCCCTTAAAAATCGTGTCAGATATGTAAAATTTGATTTTGTGCATTATAGCATCATAAAATAGCAATGTCTGATTTATCTTTATGATACTGGTTGAAGAGTGCATGGGATTTTAAAACTATATGTACTGTATATGAAGTATAGGAAACCCATGAACTTTTTCTGATAGTTTACTAATTCGTTCAGTTTATATGCTGACTTTCTACTCACATGAGTATTCAAGGCAGTTAACAAGAATTAAAATAAAGAAAATATTTTTAAAAAACATAAGTAAAATAATACTTTCCACATTATGTTAATATATAAAACAAACAGGAGGACAAAAAGTAAAAGGACAAAAACATTGGAACATAGAAGTTATGTTTTAAAGCAAGAATTATACCTTGAACATGCAGAGTAAGATCATTATGCAAAGGGCAAACACCTGCATCAGTCCATGTTTGTTAATCCAGGGTGGTATTGTATGTCCATAATAAAAAATATTTATTCTACCCCATCCTCTCTAAAGTCATACTTCTTTAACTAATAATAATGTTTACATTTTTAAACTATATTGCTCTTCCACAAATCATATTAAACCTACACCGATCTTAAATCAAAATGAAATGATAGTGGATGAAGCCTCTACTATGCCTAAGTATGCTTTCAGCATAATTAAGTTGATAGCCAGTCACTCTGCAACATTATCTAAGGCGTTCAAAAGATACAGAGAAAAGATCTGTTGTTGATTTAATTTAAACATTATAAAAACACTTAATATTCTTGGTCTATGTTCACTTTGGGGCTGAAATATTCTCTATCTTGGCAGAATCGGATGCACGAAAGTATGAAGCTGTTTGATAGTATCTGTAACAACAAGTGGTTCACAGATACTTCCATCATTCTTTTCCTCAACAAGAAGGATCTTTTTGAAGAGAAGATCATCCACAGTCCTTTGACTATCTGCTTCCCAGAGTACACAGGTAAAAATTTCGTTTTTTCACTTGAAAATTTGCTATATTATCGTCACGGCCTATATGGAATGAATCAGAGACTTAATTTAGCTTAAGTAAAAAGCTTTAATTGCATTACAGTAAATGCCTCTTTAGGCCAACTCCTACACCCTGTCCTTGGGTTCACTGAAGAGCTGTGTTAAAAAAAAATCACAGGTAGTACTCATTTAACAATAATAATTGAAACTGGAATTTTCAGCACTAAGCAATGCAATCATAAAGTGCAATGTCATGTGACCACATTTTTTAGCGGTGGAAATCCTGGCATTTCCCTTTGTCATAATTAAGGAAGGATTATGGGTCTTTAAGCAAGTCCCAGATGGCTCATAAGCAGGCTGACAGACAGGTAAGACATGGTGTGAACGTGGTGGGGCTGGGTGTAGCCACTACCATGTGGAGGACATGGGAGAAGCAGTTTACTAGAGCAACTTGTAGCCTTCCTCTGTTGTCTTCTTTGTTGAATTTTCTTGCGGAAAACTGACAGGGAAAGTTGCAATGGAGGTCACCTGACTTTGAGATGATGTCACTGTTAGAAGTGTGATCCATTTGCCAAACAATCATGTGACCACAGAGGTGCTGGCATGGCCAGAACTTCAAGGACTGGTCATAAGTACCACTCGTTCAGCACTGTCATAACTTTGAATAATTGGTAGGTGACTGGTTGTTAAACAATGATTACCTACATTCACCAATCATAGCAGTTAGTAAGCAAACCATTTAAGGGAAAAAAAATAAATCCAGAACAGGAACCTCTCCTGCTGTTCCTTCCTTTCTCAGAACATATTGTAAATGAGCAACTTTCACCTTTCTGCAATTTCTGTTTGAAAATGAACCAAATCTATTAAAAATACTGAACTCCAGTATTTCAATTCCTTTGAATTTTCTTGTGAATTTTCAAGACTTTTGAAAAAAAGTTGCTTATTTATCTTTCATGTTCCCATCAATATAAAAAAACATTTTTTACTATTTGAAATACAGCAGAATATATTTTTGATACTACAATTCACCATGTATTTTCCATAGTATACGGAGCATTCCAATGTATTTTTAAGATCTTAAACACATAGTGTCCCCATATACAACTCTGCCTTTTACCTACCTGATAATTCTTTTCAAGTACATTTTATCCTTTGAAGTGAAACTTGATGAGGCAGTTGTATTTATATCTATAGTCTTTGAGAATAATACTGCAGACATGTTTCCATAGTTCAGAATGACAATGCATTGACCTCAGCCAAGCAAAACCAAACCAATCCCAAGTAGCAACACTATTTATCAATAGTAGTGAAGAAGTTGTTAATTATACTTGCAAATACACATGCTTTTAATTGCAAGTAATCTTTATGTTTTATTGTGATAGTGAAAATACAAGGAATTTTTTATCAGCACTAATGAATTCATTCTGGGCAAGAGGTAAAAAACATTACTTCAAAGGGTAGCTGTGAAGATTGTGGAATCTACTCTCAATACAGGAGGTATTATAATTGTGAAACTTCCTCCAAAATTTCCAAGTGCAAAAGAAAACGGCAACTGTTACTCTAAAAAGAAATTTTGCAGAAGGAGGCCAATTATTTTGCAATGGTGTGAGAACTTTCAAGTATGTACAGACTTTATATACGTATAGAAGATTAAGTGTTCCACAGTTTAAGTGAACATTAACACTACCTGAGCAAAATTCTGCAACACTTTCAAGAGGGTATTGGGTGAAAAATCATTTAGCTGAAATGTAGTGGGGCGTGGCATGTTGCTTAAGCACAAGAACCTATGGAAGGAATGTATCAATCTAAACATCAATAAACTAGCATCAAATGAAAGCAGAATAATCATTTGCCATCTGCAGATTTACAATGCATAGGAATATTTAAATGTAGGAAATAATGTTGTTAACAAGTTATTGAACTGTTTACCTGTACATTTTGATTAGAATACCTGGAGAGGGGAAGAATATTGTATATTTATTTTTGTTTATTTATTAGGAAAATTTGTATGGCCAACAAATTAACTTGTGGTGACTCTTGGATCGCTTGCAGAAGTAAAACCCCAAATACAAATCTCTAAATAAACTTTCATCTCCCATGAGTGGCAACAATCCAATATAAATCATCCTTCCAGAATTCAGTGCACTTCAATTTAGTCCCCAACCATTCCTAATATTTAACCATCATGCTTGTAGATTATAGCTCAAATATAATTGGCAAGGAACAATTTCAGGAAGGACTGTTTCTGCCTAAGAACACAATTGCATAAGACTCCAACTTCCTTTCTTTTAGCATGTGCATTTTTGGATATAAAACTTTTCCGCCCACATTAGTATCTTTCTCCAGATCTTTTTATTTATTTATTGCAGGTGTTTCTATGTCACCAACTTGAACTGGCTTTTGAATGTTATCCTCTTTTAATCAATTTCAATGCAATTAAAAGCAGCACTTATTGATCATACTGTTACTGTATTACTTATATATTAGATTCTTGAACATTCAGAATATCGAAAGCAGAAATTTGGCATTAAAATTGTTTGACGATGTATTATATACTAATGATACAGATATACTGATGATACCACTTTTGGGACCTGGCATTGAGAAAGACTTAAGGAATCCTTTGCTGAAAATGAAGAAGAGGAATACAAAATCTGGTTTGATAGTCAATATTAAAAGAACCATGGTTATGTCAGCTTCTAACACCAACCCAATTCAAAGAAGAAGTGAAAGAGATAACAGGCTTCATTTTCTTTGACTCAAAAATCCATAAGGTTGGAGATTGTACTCATGAAATAAACATGTGCCTACTTCTTGGGAGAAAGTCTATGACAAATATAGACCGAAAAATAAGTACGGAGACAGTACCAGCAAAGGTATATGTTGTCAAAGCTGTGATCTCTCTAGGTCAATGTCTCCCAACCTTTTGGGCACCAGGGACCGCTTCCATGGAAAAATGTTTTTCTGTGGACCAGTGGGGGCGTCGTTTTGTGTGTTGCCTGCATCTTGCAAATGGGGCTTGGTGTGTTTGCACGGCGCACTTGCTGGCATTCCACAAAATTCCATGGACCAAGGGTTGGGGATCCCTGCTCTAGTTATAATACATTCTATAAAAACTGAAACATCAGAAAGGCTACAAGAAGAAAAAATAATTCATTTTAACTATTGTGCTGGGGAATATTGTTGAGAGTACTTTGGACAACAAGAGAAATATTCATTCAGTATGGACTGTTGGGAAACCAGACTGTTCATTGAAAACACTAAAATAAAGATAAATATTAATATTGTTCTACCATTATAATATTTATAATACCAGAAGCAAGAACTTTTTGATAGTCACAATGCTGGAAAAATAGAGTCAGTAGAAGTTAAAAGGCAGAGAAAATAAGTTGATTGGATGCTATTGCTGATACCATGGGGATGAGATTACAAGAATTCAAAGGAGTTACTGACAGATCATCCTGGGGAACTATTGTTCCTCAGATAATTGAAAATAAAATTTACTGAACACCAACACAGTATTCTAGAAGAAATTGTCCATTTCTCACATTTGAAGTAGGGGAGAACCAAACTAGACTTTGTGAAACAAAATAGTACAAAATATAGATTAGGCTTTGGGTAAATATAGCAATACTGATTTTTTTAAGCATTTCCTTTGCACCCTAAAATAATCATATTCCCTAGAAAAGCTAGACTTAGTAGAACAAAATGGTGCAAAATGGTATACAGTTTGAGTGGAAACCAAATTATGGAATGTATAGTTAAAATAGCTGGTTCTTCTCTTTATAGAAGAAAGAAATAGCAGAAAAGGCTTTTCCATACTTTTTTCTGAAGTGCAAAAGGTTCCCATTTATTATTGAAATCATCCAGAGAGGTCAGAATGAAGCTGTTGGAATAATCAAATGCAAACTTAGCTCCTAAGACAATCTCCCTGTTATTTTCAGTATATTTCAGACAACATAACATGTATAGTATACATGTATGCATAGTAGCAGGTGTTATTCTGCTAAATCTTTAATTGCATTCTACTTATGCAATTATTGTGACCATTTATCCTGTGATTGTCATCAGTGATGGCACAGCAGCAGCAGTAATCTACATGTGCAAGTTGTGCATGTGCTTTGAGTTTGGATAAAATGTTCTGTTTGGTGGAAGACAACTTTGTGTGGACATATGTCGACTTTGTGTTTATACTGTGTTAGATTTCTTAAAGGTAGCCATCAAAATAGCTCTGTAAATCCAAAAATGAGAAAATAATTTTCTCTTAATACCTACCTGATTATGACATGTAAGCCTTTGGTACAATAAACATTTTAAATGATACAAGTTTACTTTTTGATAAATTCATGTGATGGTAAGATTTTTCTTATAGATAAGTTGCATAATTTCAGTGACTATGAAAATTCTGTATCTCAAGAAAGCTGTGGTAGAGAGGGAAGAATGTGGATTTTGGAGGATTACCATGAAGCTGAAATTCAGGAGATTTTCTTCAACAAGTATGGTTTTAGTGTGTGTGCTAAATATTAGATGCCAGAGGGGCAGTTCTAAAATTTGGCAATGGGGAAAAAAAGTTTCCTGGTTTTGAACTGTTTTACAGTATATTAACAAAAGGTGTGTTAGTTTTGTTTGCTGATATTCAGCCACAGTGATAACTTAGTTCTGGTTTTATAGCTATTAAAGCAGGAGTCCCCAATCTGTGGGCATGCCCGTATAGCCCCACTTGCATGAGCGGCAGACTCCAGCACTCGCAGCCCCACTCACGTGAGTGCCAGATGCACATGCGTGTGCCTCCCCTCGCACAAAACCATCCCATCTTCTCCCTGCACCAGGCTGCCAACCCAGAATGGTTGGGAAATGCTATATTAAAGTATAGAATAAAAAAAATGTAAAGGTGGGAGTGCATCCGGTAGCAGCGCAGCGGCAGAACAGAAGATCCGGAGCTCCAGATCGAACTATCCAAAACGTGGCAGTTCAGGACCCTCTGAGGTCCTAAGCTTCCCCAAAGAGGAAGCTGAAAAGAGGAGGCGTTCAAAGATCTCAGGAATGGTGGCGATCACTCCAAGATCGAGAAGGAACCTCTCTAAAGAGCTGTCAAAATCAGTTGTGTTGGATTGTGAAACTAGAAGAGACTTGCATTCTCTTAAGCCAAAGAAAAGCAATTTGCATCGGAAAGGCAGGTATTTGGTGAGCTTTTAAATTTCCTACATTTCAAAAGAATGTTTACCTGGTTAAGAGGAAGAGTGAGAGTGAAACTTTTGCCCGGAGAAAGTGGAAAGATGGCGACTGAAAGTGAAAGTGCTTAAAATAGAACTGAAACATTATAGCATGCTTGAAAGGCTAGAGCAATAATTGTGTGGATTGTTTTAAAAGAACTTTATGAAAAGATTCTTCCAAACCCCAAACTTGGGGAAAGAATAAAAAGCCCTTTGATATTTTTTACTTGGATTGTTGTCAGCAGTGATTACTTTGTAAAAAAAGAAAAAAAGGGAGGGTGCTGACTGTGACATCTGGTGATGAAAATAGAAATAGTGACCTTGAGGCCATCTGTTGTCTTGACTGGAGAGAAAAAAATATTTTGGATTTTGGAAAAAAAAATTAACAATTGCCACAAAATGAGTAAGACTACAAGAAGAGGATCTATCCCTACATCAGAACTTACGAATCAAGAAATGCTACAAGCAATACAAAAAATGTTTGGAGAGCAAAAATTGAAATTTGAAAAATTAAATAAGAATCTTGAGGAACATAAAGATTGGATTGTCAAAAATCAAAAAGATATTGAAGAAGTAAAAGAAAAGATTATTATGATAAAAAGTTGGAAAAATTGGAAGATGAGAAGCAGGTGATGGCTGCAGACCTGGATTCATTAGACTTGGAAAAAGTAAATTGCAACATTAGGCTGCAGAATGTCCCAGAGGGAAAAGAGAAAGGTGATGAACTAAAAAGAAAAGTGGCAAGCATTTTGGCCAAATGGATGGACAAATGTACAAAAAGAGAGACGAGGTATACAAAATGAGCACAGCATTTGTAAGGAAAAATAGAGACATATGTCAGATTCCTAAGAAAAACCACCAGATGGGAAATATTGAACAGAGCAAGAAATGTAGAAATATCAGCTGGCGAGAAGAAAATTGTGGTGTTGAAATAGGTAAAAAGGATTAGAGATACCAGAAGATTATACCAATTCCTGACAACCAAGCTGAAGAAAAAAGACATCCAATTAGGTGGCTTGTCCCAGAAGGAGTTCTCTTCTACTGGAATGAGATCAGATATTATTTAAATCCAGTAATTAAGGCAGAAGACTTCCTACAATATCATGGAGACTTCTTTGACCAACATACCGTATTTTTCGGCCTATAAGACGCTTCGGATCATAAGATGCGGGGCATTCCTGCGGAGCGACCCCCCCCCCCCGCAGAGTGCCGGGAACGCTCCAGTCCAAGCAGCGGGGTTGACTCCCCCGCTCCGGAGCTTCCGGCGGAGCAATTCTGTGCACATGGAAATCGCTCCGCCGGAAGCTCCAGGGCCGAGGGATCGCGTTGCTGCGTGTGTTGGGGCATTCCCGGCAACCCGCAGGGGGGAGAATAACTCTGCGGGACCCCGGGAACGCTCCAGTCCAAGCAGCTGGGTGAGTATTTGCTTTATTAGACGCATACACTTTCCCTCCCTTCTACCATTGGAAAAGACGGTAGAAGGGACTTCTGATGGACAGCACGGCGGTGAGCCAGCAGACTCTGGAGGCTCTCGGGTCGAACTGACTGACAGCTGCTAGATCAGTTCGGTTCCATGCCTGGAGCCGAACCTAAAGTTGCTCTAAAGAGGCAATGAAGGGAGGAAATGTTCCGCAGCCTCAGGGGAGGTGGCAACTCCTCAGAAGTTTTGCCATGCTATGCTGCAATCTTCGCAGTGTTTAGCTGTAGACGAATCTGAAGCAAAAATGAAAGCAGCTTGGAAACAAGCCGCAAGAAAGCCAGAAATCAACATCTAGAGTTTTTCAAAATCCTACCCCAAAAGACTATGCTACCTGATTAAAAGGAATTTTTAAAAAGTTAATAACTGTAAGAGAAAAAAAATGGCAATTGAAAACGGAAGGGATTAATTATAAAAAAGAAAAACGCTTTGGACTGAAATGACTTTCTATCCATATTAAAACTTAAAAAATATTGCTTCCATAATACAAGATTGTAAAATCTGTAAGATCT
>JANHFO010010166.1:39158-51608 GCA_032468095.1 Pareas carinatus | reverse complement strand
AACTGAAAATTTCACATATTGTAAGCTATAATTTTGTTTATTGTTGTCTAATAAAAACTTTTTCTACAAAAAAAAAAAAGCTGCCAAGAGGTCTAACAGGACCAGGATAGAGGAACAACTCCTATCCTGGGCCCTCCAGAGATCATCCACCAACACGACCAATGCCGTCTCAGTGCTGTAACCATGTCTGATGTCGGACTGGTGCGGGCCAAATAGACAGTTTCCTCCAGGTATTGGGGGAGCTGATATGCCACCACACTCTCAACAACCTTCGCCAAAAAGGGAAGGTTGAAGACGGGCCGATAATTTACAAAAATAGCCAGGTCCAGGGAAGGCTTCTTGAGGAGAGGTCTCACCACCACCTCTTTCAAGGC
Source organism: Pareas carinatus (assembly GCA_032468095.1). Taxonomy (NCBI): domain Eukaryota; kingdom Metazoa; phylum Chordata; class Lepidosauria; order Squamata; family Pareidae; genus Pareas; species Pareas carinatus. The sequence continues at coordinate 51,234 of JANHFO010010166.1, read as the reverse complement.
GGTGGACAAGAATCCCTCGCTCAAAGAAGCCGCCACTACTTCCTGGAGCCAGCCTCATGTCATCTCCTGGGAGGCCAGTACCAACCAGGTGGGGCACGAGTCCAGCAAACATGTGGTGGGATTCAACCGCCCTAACAACCTGTCCATGTCATCGGGGGTCACAGGATCAAATTCAACCCATATAAAATTCTCAGGACCTGTACTAATCATCTCGCCAGGATCATGCCAATCGGAGTCCAGGTCACCCCGAATCCGCATGATTTTGTCATGCAAATAACTCGCAAATTCCTCGGCGCGATGTTCCAAGGGTTCCTCCCGCGCTCCTAGATGAAGCAAGGAGCGGGTCACCCGAAAAAGGGCAGCAAGGCTGTTATCTGCAAACGCAATCACGGAGGCGAAGTATGATCTCTTGGCCTCCTTGATGCCAGTACAGTACAACCACCAGTAGCCTAATGTTTGTATTTCAAACCAAATACAAGTTCTGACCAGCTTTAAAGAGTCTGTTAAAATATAGATACAAATAGTCCTGGACTTATGATCACAATCGAGCCCAACATTTTTGTTGCTAAGTGAGACAGTTGTTAAGTGAGTTTCCCCCATTTTAGACCTTTCTTGCTACAGTTGTAAGCAAATCACTGCGCTTTTTCAGTTAATAACAAGGTTTTTAAGTAAATCCGGCTTACCCAATAACTTTGTCTGTCAGAAGGTTGCAAAAGTTATCACATGACCTGGGATACTGCAACTATCATGAATATGAACTGGATGCCAAGCAGCAAAATTGTGATCACTTGACCATGGGGACGTTGCAATGCTCATAAGTCACTTTTGAAAGTGCCGTTCTAACTTCAAATGATCATCAAACAAATGGCTGTAAATCAAGGATTACCTGTAGCTGGAAGAGTCCATTCCAGATGTGCTTAGTGTATTAAAGTTTTGCTACTGTTATTATTATTGACTCATAAGTTCATTACAGATAATGAGCCCACTAATATTGACAAAATATATTTTTAATTACAATATCATTTGAATATACATCGAGAATGCATTTCTATTCAAATGAGCAACCTTCTCATCCCTTTTGTTTTGTTCATGTTATAAATTATCTGACTTTATCTAAACTCCAAGGCCAAGCTGGGTTAGTTTCTATTCTGTTTAGGTGGGAAATAGCCTCAGGGCTGTAATCCAGACTGGGAAACCACACATTAGCCAAGAGAGCATATCTGAGACAAACTATTCCTATATTGAATCTATGGACCATAAGACTCCATAGTTTGATTCTATAGACCAGTGGTCAAACCTGAGTAAAAGAAAACTAATTTTTATCTTTACTGTACAATATTAAAATAAACTTAATATGGAGATGCTGCCAACAGTTGAGATAAAGTGTTGGGCAAGGACGAGCGGGCGGCAGTTTGTGGCCGATGGCTTTGACGAGCGCTGCGGCCGGCGCTGCGGGTGCTTCGCAATGGGGATGAAGAACTGCTCCAGCTGATTGATCCATCTGCCGAGTCGCCGAGTCACCCAGGGGCTATCAGTATGTTGCCCCCCCATGTGTGGGGATGCCGGCAGGGGCGAGGGGCACCGGTCTTGGTCGGTGCTGTGGCCAACTTTGCCATCACCCCACAATGGGGCGAAAGGATGGCTTAATCTGTGACAACCCTGCCTCTCCCAGTGGACACTCAGTGGACTGTGCGGTAGAGGTGGACTGTGCATTAGAGGCGAAGCAGGCGCTGCTGGGGAGGAGAGTGGGTGACACCATGATTGGTCAGTTGAGCCACTGAGTGAGAGGATGGTGGCGGAGGCTGACCGAAAATGGCTGCTCCTGAAACTCGGCCTGTGTCTGAAGTGGTAGGAGACTGGGGAGGGTGGCAGTCCTCTAGAACCTCCACTCCAGAATGCAGAGCCTTCCTGCAAAATGACACTTTGCTTGAACTTACGTATTTTTCGCACCATAGGACGCACCGGACAATAAGATGCATGGCGTCCAGAAGCCTCTCATTTGGAACGCGGGTATGCGATTTCTGCGCATCTGCAGGGTGCTCCAAAGTCCGGAACAAAGTCCGGAGATCAGCTTGCAAGCCGAACTGGAGGCTTCCCGCCACCCTGCGGGTGGGCGGAGATCGCTCCACGGGGTGGTGGGAAGCCTCCAGTTCGGCTTGCAAACTGATCTCCGAACTTCAGGGCACCCCGCGGATGCACAGAGATCACTCCACGCGGTGCCCTGAAGTCTGGAAATCAGCTTGCAAGCCGAACTGGAGGCTTCCCACCACCCTGCGGGGGGAGCAGAGATCGCTCCTCAGGGTGCTGGGAAGCCTCCAGTTTGGCTTGCAAACTGATCTCCGAACTTTGTTCCGGACTTTGGAGCACCCCGCAGAGCAATCTCCCACGCTTTTTGGGAGTATTCGCTCCATAAGACACAGACACTCCCCCCCCTTTTTTGGGGGGTAAGCGCATCTTATGGTGCAAAAAATACAGTACTTACTCCTGACCTGGGACTTTTCCAATCCGTCCCTTCCAACTTTTTATTCCCCTTTCCGGACGGAACTGACATTGGCTTATCATCTTGGTACCCTGAATCCCAGCTCTGCCTCCTCATACTCCTCGAGACTCTGGCCATACATATCCTCGTTAATGTGTGAATATTTTATTTTATTTATATATTTGTTTACTGAATATGTACCACTACACAGGAACTAACTCTGGGCGCTGCGAGAGTGCCCCCTCTCATGATAATGGCCCTCTGTTTTATCAAGGGCCTACCTCGATGATGGGTTTTGGAACCCGGAGAGATGGTCTGCTGTCAAAGGGGGACTTTGAGGCTTTTTAGGAAATTTTTTAAAGGGGTTGGGGAGGGATAAGGATTTTATTAAGGGGTCTCCCGATAAAGATAGAATCTTAAGAGATTCAAGTGGGGGGGAATTTTAGGGATTTGGGAGGATGCAGTGGGCTTCTAGAACAATATAGGCATGAGGCGAAAGCACCGGGGGTTGGAATCGCGGGGGGATTACAGGAGGGTGGAGAAGGGAATATTGAGGTGGTGTGTGGGAGGGGTAGATATAGCGGAACCTGGGGCCAAATCTGGTAAGGGGCACACGCCCACGCTGTATACAAGCGGTGGCATGTGCTGACCCCCAAAGCTTTTCCTGCACCCGGGGCGGTATGAGATCTCAGCCCCCAGGCCTTCAGTTCATGCTATGCCATGCCAGGTCCATCGTTAATAAAGCCCCATTCATTTGTGACTTAATACAGGAGGAGGGGGTGGACCTGGCGGGAATTATGGAGACCTGATTGGAACACAAGGGAAGAGTTCCACTAGTGGAAATGTGCCCACCATGTTTCCGAGCATTCCACCAACCGCGGGCACAGGGGAGGGGAGGGGGAGGGGTGGTTCTGATTAAAGAGGAGTTTGTACCAAGGGAGATCACTTTTCCACAGGTGGCCGGCTGTGAGTCTCTTGTTGTGAAGTGGGGACCTGGTAGGCAGATGGGCTTGCTGATCGCATACCTGGCTCCCTGTCACGTGACAGCAGCCCTCTACGAGCTACTCGACGACATCGCCAAGGTGGCGGTTGAGGCCCCTAGAGTTATTGTCGTGGGAGATTTCAACCTGCCATCTGTGGGCGGGACGTCTGAGATGACTCGGGAGTTCATGGCCTCCATGACGGCCATGGACCTGACCCAACTAGTTCAGGGCCCCACACGCTGGACCTGATCTTTGCCTCTGGACAGTGTTTGGATGGTCTGAATTTTGGGGATATAGTGGTTGAGCCCCAGTCATGGTCAGATCATCATCTCCTTAGGGCAGACTTCTCTACCGCCACACCCAATCACAGGGAGGCGGAACAAACAAGATGGTTCCGCCCCAGGCTCCTAATTGACCCGGATAGGTTCCAGATGGAGCTTGGGTCATTTCCTGAGGGTCTATCCCACGTCTCGGTCGAGGAGCTAACGGCCATCTGCCATAGGATAGCTGATGAGGCCCTAGATCAGGTCGTGCCTTTGTGGCCTCTGATCTGGCACAGTCACCCAAGCTCCCTGGTTTACCAAGGAGCTTAGGGGGATGAAGCACCGGAGAAGAAGCCTAGAGAGCAATTGGAGGGCCAGCCAGTCCGAAGCAGATCGATCTTTGATTATGATGCACACCTTCCTTGGCGTGATCAGGGCGGCAAAGAAGAACTATTTTGCTGCCCTCGTCACGTCTGCAGATAATTGCCCCACCACCCTATTTGGGGTGACTCGCTCCCTTCTACAATTGGAAGGGCGGGAAGACCCCCTTCAGGGTCGGGTGGAGGAATTCAGTGGTTATCTGCAAGATAAGATCGATCGGATACGGAGTGGCTTGGACTTCAACTGGTGTTGTCCGGATGAGAGGACTGATTCAAGTCTTGTGAGTAATATCTGGGAAGAGTTTGATTATGTTGCCCCTGAAGACATGGACAGCATTCTGAGTTGACTGAACACCACATGTTTACTGGACCCTTGCCCCTCTTGGCTACTACTGGCCTCCCGAAAGGTGACTCGGGGCTGGCTCCAAGGCAAAGTAAAGGCTTCGTTGAGTGAGGGGCTCCTGCCATCCTCCCTTAAGGAGGTGGTGGTGAGACCTCTCCTCAAGTAGCCTTCCCTGGACCCTGCTGTTTTAGTAAACTACCGTCCCATCTCCAACCTTTCTTTTGTAGCGAAGGTTGTAGAGAGTGTGGTGGCGTATCAGCTCCCCTGGCACTTGGAGGAATCTATCTATTTGGATCCCCGCCAGTCCAGCTTGAGGCCTGGTTACAGCATAGAAACGGCATTGGTCGCATTGGTGGATGATCTCTGGCGGGCCCGGGATAGGGGTTGTTCCTCTATCCTAGTCCTACTAGATCTCTCAGCAGCTTTTGATACAAACGACCATGGTATCCTGCTGCGCCGGCTGGGGGTTGGGAGTGAGAGGCACTGTTTTATGGTGGTTCTACTCCTACCTCTCTGACTGGTGGCAGACGGTGTTGTCAGGAGGGCAGAGGTCAACTCATCGGCCTCTCAGGTATGGGGTACTCTTGTCCCTCCTGTTCAACATTTATGTGAAGTCGCTGGGTGAGATCATCCGTGGTTTTGGGGTGGTGTATCATCAGTACGCTGATGATACCCAGCTGTACATCTCCATCCCAGGACACCCCAACAATGCCATCGAATTGATGTCCCAGTGCCTTGAAGCCGTGCAGATCTGGATGGGGAGGAACAGACTTAGACTGAACCCCTCCAAGACTGAGTAGCTGTGGCTTCCAGCGCCTAGATATAGCCAGCTGACTCCATCGCTGGCTATTGGGGATGAAATATTGGCACCCATGAAAAGGGCCTGCAATCTTGGCGTCCTCCTGGGTGTACGGCTGTCGTTAAGAAGATCATATGGCAACCATCGCCAGGGGGAGTTTTTATCAGATTCACCTGATCTGCCAGCTGCGGCCCTTTCTAGATCAGGACACCTTAAGCACAGTCACTCAAGCCTTGGTCATCTCTCGTCTGGACTACTGTAATGTTCTCTACATGGGGCTCCCCTTAATATGCACCCGGAGACTTCAGGTGGTTCAGAATGTGGCCGTGTGGGGGATCTTGGGAGTGAGAGGGCGCTCCCATGTGACGCCACTCCTGCGCGAGCTACACTGTCTACCTGTGGTCTATTGCGTGCGTTTCAAGGTTTTAAACCTTTAAAGCGCTCCATAGCATAGGGCCTAGTTATCTGCAGAACCACATACTATCATGTGATACCTCCCACCGACCTGTCCGCTCCCACAGAGAAGGCCTCCTCAGGGTGCCGTCAGCCAGACAATGCAGACTGGCAACTCCCAGGAGGAGAGCCTTTTCTGTGGCAGCTCCCACCCTCTGGAATGATTTCCCCGTAGAGATTCGGATGATTACTGACCTCCGTGTATTCCGCCGTGCTCTTAAGACACATTTATTTGTTCAAGCAGGTTTGGCTTAGCCCTGCCCCCTTCCTCCATTTCCGATTTTAATGAATTAGGTTTGAAATTGGTCTTAATGATTAGCTATTTTAAATTGTCAGCCTACCAATATTTATTTTTAATGCAGTTTTAACATATATATGTATAAAGTAAAAATAAAATAATGGGAACTGTGTTGTGAGCATTACTTGGGTTACTTAATGTTTTAAGAATATGACTGAAGGTTATAAAACTGGGAAAATGGTTTTAAACAAGATATTGGGAACCAAGTTTTGACTATAATATGGATTACTCAATTTGGTTAGAATGTGAATGAAAGATATGATTTTTGATTATGAAGGTAAACTAAAAGAAGTCTGAATATATATGCTTTGATGATTGCTATAAGAGTTAAGGTTAGAATGAACAGGGGTGTTTTTTTTCTCTTGTTTTTATATTATTAGTTTAATGTAATTTGTGTTTGTGATATGTTATGTTATGTTTTTGACCAAGTTTTGATTATAATATGGGTTACTTAATGTGTTTAGAATGTGGATGAAATGTATAAATGGGGTGATGGTTATTATATAGACTTAAAAAACAAAGAAAAAACAGAACAATATATAAACTTTGTGATGGAAAAGGAGCGATGAAATATACAAAAGAGTAGCTTAAGGAAACAGTGAAAGAATATTATACAAAATTATGTGATCAAGGAAACATTGATATGGCTAAAATAAAACAATATCTGGATACCTGTCAATCACCACACATTTCAGAGGACCATAGAAAAATATTAAATCAAGAAATAACTATGATGGAAATATTGGAAGCAATAAAAACTCAAAAGAATTAAAAAATGCTGGATCCTGATGGGCTGCCAGCAGAGGTTTATAAATCACTACAAGAAACTTTAATTAATCCATTGAAAGACCTATATAATGACTTATTGACAGGACATCAAATTCCAAAAACATGGTTGGAAGCTAACATACATTGATTCCTAAGGAAGAATCAGGCATTACACAAATTAAAAACTACCGTTACAAAAATTTTCCTTCAATAATGGCTGTCAGATTGAAGAAGGTATTGCTGGATTTTAAACATGAAGATCAAAATGGATTTTTACCTAAAAGACAAATTAAAAACAATTTGAGGATAATTTTAGATGTTCTGGAATATTATGAGTTGCATTCAAGCAGCCAAATGGTCTTGGTTTTTTTGAATGAGCAAAAGGCCTTTGACAACTTATCATGGCAGTTCCTGTTTCAGAAACTGGAAGTGATGAACTTTGAGCATGACTTCACAGAGACAATCAAGACAATCTACTTGCAACAAACAGCAAAAATAATAGTCAATGGAGAGTTGACTGAAAACTCTTAGATAAAGAAGGGTGCGAGGCAAGGTTACCAGATCTTTCCATTACTGTTTATCTTGACTTTGGAACTTTTGAACAGAAATGTAAGAAATGATATAGATATTAAAGGTTTGAAAGTAAGAGATCAAATTTATAAATTGCAAGCACTTGCAGATAAGCCAGGATGGTGCAGTGGGTTAAAAGCAGCACTGCAGACTATTTCTGCTGACTGCCATTAGCCATCAAAAGGTCAGCAGTTCGATTCTCACTGGCTCAAGGTTGACTCAGCCTTCCATCCTTCCGAGGTCGATAAAATGAGGACCCAGATTGTTGGGGGCAATATGCTGACTGTGTAGACCTCTTAGAGGGTGCTGTTAAGCGGTATATAAGCCTAAATAATAAAAATAAACTTGGTTTTTAGCCTGGAGAATCCAATAGTGATGATACCCAAACTGATTCAAAAAATTGAGGAATATGGAAAAGTTGCAGGACTTAATATTAACAAAAAAAAATAAAAGTGATAATTAAGAATATGACAGAAAAGAAGAAAAAAACTAGCTGAAAATATAGACTTACAACTGATTAAGAAAGTTAAACATTTGGGAATATATTTGACAGCTAGATGTTCTACCTTGAAAGAAGATAACTATGATGGGTTATTTAACCAGGTTAAGGTGGATTTGAAAAAATGAAAAAACCTACAAATTTCCCTGTTAGAAAGAATAGCAACAATAAAAATGAATATTTTACCAAAAGTATTATTTTTATTTCAAACAATACCTATAACTTAAGGGAAAAGTTTTTTGAAGAACTAAAGAGGATGGTCTCAAAATTTATATGGCAAGGTAGAAAAGCGAGAATAACATTGAAATTACTACAAAATGATAAGAATAGAGGAGATCTGGGTCGACCAGATTGGAGTCTGTATCTCCAAGCACCTGCACTTACATGGATTAAAGAATGGATATTACTTACATGAAAATTCCAATGTGGGTCTTTACAATGGAAGCCTTCGTGCTGCCAAGTTTGGTTGATATGGGGAAAATCTGGACAAATAAAGATATTTTAGATACGGAAACTTAAAATCTAGATCAACTATGGAGAACCAGGGTATGAAAATAACATAGTGGTCATATATGCAATTGTTTTTATATAAAAATAAAAAAAATATTACTTTTTATCTATGAGTGTTTTTATTATACTGTGTGTTTATTGTATGTTTGTATTTTTTTATGTTGGAAAAAAAATAAACTTTTCAAAAAAAAAGTAAAGGGTGCAGCAAGCACTACATTCCAAGTATGTATATACACTATCTGATCAGATGCCATTCCTCTCCTTTCTGGCCCATTTTTTTGTTTTTTTCTCAAGATACTAGTCAATCTTTAACTCTAGAAGGCCTGTAAAACTGAGCAAGAATGTTTAATTCTCACATTTAGCAGCCTTGGCTGAACAGTATGCAGATTTATATAGAGCGTTCTAGAATTGTCAGTTTTATAGACAAATGAGATCTAAACTCTTAATTTCTGCCTTTACATCTGGAGGAAAATGTTACAGGATAGCCTCGGATGTTATGTGAGCGAGTATTTTGGGTATCTTCTTTTCAAATGATTGGGAGGTTAGATAGCTTAACAAAAGTTAATTGTTTAATTATGAGTTCTGTAAAAAAAATAATTCTCAGAATTTTTTTCTTCAAAAATGCAATCCATATAATAGCTAAATAGGGAATTTGGAGCAAATTATCTCTCTTGAGGCCATTTCCTTCTATGCAGAGAGATTGTGTGTTAACTACAGATCTGATAGATTGAATCATTTTAAGTTCAGTTTCCTTGTTGTGATTAAGCCTTGTTGCTCAGAGTTCCATGAAAGAAGCCGATGAAATGCCACCTTCCCTTCCCTTCCACAAATTAGTTTTGTTCCACACTTATTTAGTTGCTAACTCAATATCTGGCAGAGGAGAAAAACAGCTTTTTCAGGGCTGAAGTGTCTTGCTAAGCTTTTCATAGCAACGTTTATATTTTATATTTGCTGATATTGTTTATATGGATTGAGGATGAGGGTTGTTTTTTTTTTAAGAGAATGTATTGCTTCTTCAAGGATCCATGTTGAAAACTGAGTCAACTGAGTCACCTAGTTATGGGGTAATAATCTTTCTCTCTCTCCTTCCTTCTCAGGGGCCAACCAATATGATGAAGCTGCAGGCTATATTCAGAACAAGTTTGAGGAGTTGAACAAGAGAAAGGACACCAAGGAGATCTACACCCACTTCACTTGTGCCACTGATACCAAGAATGTGCAGTTTGTCTTTGATGCTGTCACTGATGTCATCATCAAAAACAACCTGAAGGACTGTGGGCTCTTTTAGCTCTTCAGATGGCATCTACTGAGGAATATAGAAAGGTGAGGTGTTGTTAGAATAATGAGACAATCTAAGGCTACTTGTGATGAATAATCACACTTGCAAACATAGGCACAGGTGTCTATGCCAATTTCCTGAAAGCACTTATCTGCAGTGTCTCATTTCAGGGAATACAAGTCTAACTGGATACAGGGGAGTAATATTTTCCATTCCCAAAGATGAGGTAGAACCACTGTCATTAAAATTCAGTGAATATAAAAAGACGTACTGGAGGTCATGGCTGTAGGAAGAGTTTCCATATCTGACAAAAACCACTGTCAAAATGTAGATCTTATCTGTAGTGGTTATGTTAATTGGGAATTGTTCAAACCACTATGAACCGCAAAGCCTTACTAAATACCCACGATTGTTGGGTTAATGATTCCAGGTTCCAGAGTACATTAGCAATTAATTTTAACTTTAGAGACTAAATAAACACATATGCAGGGCAAAGTGAATGGCCTACTGGATTGAGCACTGATGTATTTTTTGTGTGTGCCATTTACCTTATAGATACTCTATTCTCTTGCTTACACAAATTGGATATAGCCAACCAGAGGGTCTGAACCTTACATTTTAGGAACCAAGCATTCCAGGAGAAAAGAAGTCCTACAAACCAAACTGATCTGGCTAAAGATTTTTAGAAGTTTCCAAGTGTAGTTGAATCACTTCCCTTTCTGGAAAACTTATTTTCAGGACAATGTTGGGCCTTTCATAGAACAACTGAGTTAGTTTAGTTCATATCAAAATGAAACTTTCTGGAGTCCACAGAATGCACTGACTCCAAATACAGAGTTTTTGTAAACCCGGTTTGTATCTTAACTTTCTTTTGCTCTTCCCACTGCAGGATACTTGAACTGCTCCATATGAGGAAGAGGTTGGTGTTGATGAAGGGAGGACTGCATCATTTAACAACTTCGGCTTCTTAAGTTTTGTTCCATTCCTTTACATTTTCCTAATGATGAGACTTTGGCAATTCTTCCTGTCCAAAGGACAGGGCCCATTGTTTCCCCTGCTCTGTGCTGTCTAGATGCCTCCTGCAGGCTGTTTGTCTTCTCCCTATGCCCACAAAGCCTTACTAAAGTACCAGTGATTGGTGACTTGCCATAGTTGTAACATTTCCAAATATGCCCCTTTCCCCCTCTTTCTTTAACTAAAATCCAGATGGTAGCAAGTCGGAGGGCTTTGGATATGTTTGCCATGCTCTTTACCTTTTTTTTAAAGATACAGTGTGGGGTTTGGGGGTGTTTTTTTCCCTATTTGCTTTATTTTTGTCCAAGCAACTTTCTGTCTGGCCCTGCCAAAGCAATCTACAGTCCATTTGTTTTTGTTTTTACCTTCCATCAAGTGGAGCCCTTGCCATGGAGCAAGTTTTTCAGCTCCTACCTCTGTAATTTGCACAGACCAGCAAAAAAAAAAAACCACATTCCTTAAGAGTCAATTTGTGCAGGAAAAAGCTGGTCTATTGTTTTATAAGAAACCCTTTTTAAAAAAATCGTATTTAAAATGTCCAGTAGTAAATGGTTGAGTTGCCCAGTATGAGCTCATCTTCTCTAGTAAATTTGTGCCTTGAGGGTGTCTGTATGTTTACATCTGTTCCTTAGTTTGCTTCAACGTGCATTGTGTTTAGAATAGAATACAGCGGGTTCCTTCCCCTGTTTTCCAGCCCTTCTCTCCCTTTTTTGCTGTGGACCAGGGCGATCTTTTTAAGAGGGGGCAGCGCCCATGCGTTAAAACATGTTTCTTCCTGGCCACAGAATTAGGTTCCTAAGGGCTAAGATTCCACCAAGCAATGTCAAACTTCTTTCCATTCCTTTGTGCCCCCTCACCCCACCCCAGGGCCTGACGGTGCACCTGAGGTTGCTGTAAATGTCAGGTCTATTTTCATGTCTTTTCTTAGCTCTAACTGTAGTGTCAACTGAAGAATCGCTGGTGTATGTAAGCGGTCCTGCCTGCTGTGCAGTTGATGGGCACTGGGCCATTAGTAACCGTCAGACGCAGCCTAGCTTTTATCACGTTTTACCAAATTGTTCACATGGTTTGAAATAATAAAAAGTAGAAAGAAAACCTTTGAACTGTGTTGCTTTTCTTACATCATTCTAAACATATTTGAACACAGTATTTCATGGTGGGTTTTTATGATTGAACGGTTTTCCTTGGCTCAGAATAGAAGTTTGTTGATTTCTCTTAGACTTTTTTTTTTAAACGCCTTGTAGATATATTGCACTATGGCCACAAGACCATTGGATATTGTGATTGAGGTACATGGGGGTTGTAGCCCAAAACATGTAAAAACACAACATTGCACATGCTCACACTATAAAGTGGAAACATCCCTGTTTTGGAAACATGTTATCATTTATTCCGTATGTTTGGTCATTCTAAAGAGTTTTGTGGTCTGAGTGAATGC
>JANHFO010010166.1:0-15506 GCA_032468095.1 Pareas carinatus | reverse complement strand
AACAGCAACAGCAACAGCAACAGCAACAGCAACAGCAACAGCAACAGCAACAGCAACAGCAACAGCAACAGCAACAATAACAATATCAATGATTTTATTTGTACCCCACTCTTCTCCCGCAGGACTCAGGGCGGCTAACAGGCAACGTAAATGGTTAATTGTCCATCTATATCCCATTGTCTTTTGAGGATAGAAGGTTGGGAAATTCTGAGAAGGCAGCTCCACTGAAGTCACGCTTACAACACAAATTAGGTTGCTGCTATTTGCACAAAGAAAATAAGAGGACTTTTTATTACTTATGGTGGACATGTGAGAAAGCAAAGAATCATTGGAATAGGAGCCACAAATTAATACAGGAGATCCTGAAAGGTAGTTTTAAGATGAAACCAGAGACATTTCTTTTGAGCCTAATGGACAAAGATTTTTTTTTGAGAGGGGGAGGAATTGGAAATTTAATGTTATATATGTTGACAGCAGCAAGATTACTTTATGCACAAAAATGGAAAGTCATCACGATTCCTACTATGGGAGAATGGTTACAAAAGTTGATGGGTTTAGCAGAGATGGCGAAACTGACTGTTTCGATCAAAGAGAATAATGCAAAACCTTTTGGACATACTTGGAAACCGCTCCTCGACTTTGTGCTCAAGGTTATAAAAAAACAAAAAAACCTTGCTTTTGGGTTTTACCAATTGGACAGATGCGTTGCTATAGAAGTGACCATTCAAATTATCCATGAAAGTTAAAAGTTGAGACTTGATTATTGCTATACTTTAAGTTGGGAGTCAATGCCTTTTCTTTTTTTCCTCTTTCCCCTACACTCTGCCTCTGCCCTTTCCCTTTCTCTATCTTCCCAGTGTTTGTTTTCCTATTTCTTTTGTATGTTATATTATAACTTGATAACTTAATACAATTCTAATAAAAAAAGAAAATAAGAGGAGTGTAGCCTCCATTCATTATGCAGGGAGTCTACAACCAAGTTGGGAAGTGAATCCAAATTCACTGATCCGAATCTAGTTCTTTAGCTCTCTAGCTCCCAGATAAAACCATGTGATCATTTTTCTCAAACTGAGTTTTATAAACAAAGGAAGAATTTGGTGGTATAGGAGCAGCCGCTGAATTACTTTTGGTGGGGGAACATTATCAGGGGTCTACATGTTCAGAGAAAATGTTGTTTTTACAGCAAATATGAATGCTGAATACCAGCAGAATCAGATGGCTGAGAAATGAGGGCTAAATATTAGAATGCCTGGGAGATTTGCAGACATTGAAAATGTATATTAAAACAGAAATAGTCAAGCTGACTGCTGCTGATAGGAATCAGAATATGTCTGCTAAAGTTTGCACTTATATCTATGAAAGCCCAATTCAAGTGATGTGCAGTGATGGTCTGTTGCTTTTCTGTTGCATTGTGGGCTTTCCAGGAACATTTGTTTGCCCACTGGGGGAACAGTGGTAGTGAAGATGGAACATGAGACGTTACAGCTTTTCTTTCATTCAAGGTTTGCACAACCGATAGAAGAGAATAATTGTAGCCCAGGGTTGAACTGTGGAGTCCTTGGTGTTTTCTGAGCTTGGCTGTTTTCTTGCAGACATTTCATTACCAAACTAGGTAACATCATCAGTTACATCAGCAACAAGGACCTCAAGATTTGCACTATCATGGTCCAGTCCTTGGATTGAAGCCATGGTAAATTTTCTACGATTAAAATATCAGATTGTTAACAGAGGGTTTTGGAATTTTAATCTTGTCTTTTTTACATTATTATTAATAACCATTATTTTTATATTCTTACATATTACTCTCATTACTATTGTCTTTTCTGTTAACTGTTTTGTTATCGATATAGCATAGACATGACAATGCTAACAATTTGCAAACAGATTTAGTAGTTGAGTAGTTAAAAATTATTTTCACCTGTTTTGTAAGGCGTGGGAGATTAACATTATTGTATTATATTAACCAGCATTCAGTTAGGATGGATGTTCTCTAGATGTGTGTCCTTTTAAATGTCTTGCTTGTGTTTTTTCTTCTTTCTCTTTACAATATTTTGTTGCTTTGTATTTTAACTTTTCTTGAATAAATTAAATATTATTCATAAAAAAAGATAGTCTGGTACAGTGCTTTTTAACCTTTAAAGATGTGTGAACTCTCATAACACTCCAGCCAGCATAGCTGAGAGTTGAGTCTATATATCTTCAAGTGATCAAGGACGGGAAACACCAGTCTGTTGGTTCTAAAATTTCAAGATGTCCGCCTGATTAGAAGGAGACCCTGGAAAATCAGTTTGCATTGTTTGAATGAATAGGGACAGCTAACCTTTTTTTAAAAAAAAACTACTGCTTACAAAATATAAGGATAAAAATAGACATTTATTTATTTATTTTGTTTGCCACTGATCTTGTCTTTCCTTTAAAGCAAAGATAATGGAAGCTATGAACCTAAGGGGAGGAGGTTGGCAGCTCTCCTTGCCATGATGAGATCACTTCCTTGTCAAACTGCAAATCACAGAAGCCCTGGACATCTGCACAGACAATGGGCCTTTGGAAAGGATTTGTTCCAGGTGACTAATGGATTTAGGATTCTAGAAGACACTTGAGAATTTTTTTCTGGCAATTTGATTCTGTCTAGAACTTGCAGATGGCAAATGTGCTGAATGAGATTGGCTCAACAAGGCCTCTGCCCCATTGCTGGTCCCACGCCATTCCTTACTTCACTGAGAAGGTGAGAGGAATTAAGCGACTGATAAGATGCCTATAGCAACAGTGATGGATCTTCAAAAGTAGTCATGACTACTGGAAAATGCTTGTATGTTGTAGTGGGCAGAGGAAATGGCCCTGAGGACAGGAGGAAGAGACACTACTAAGTTAACAGTTAGATAAAAGAAACCTCAATTTGGGCAGAGTTGTAACCTGAGAAAACATCTCAGAAAAGACCCTCTGAGATCTCATAAAGATAAAAGGAGAGAGGGAAGGAGGAAACACAATCAGACTTGCAAGATTCTGTTACCATATATGTTTATAATAAAATTAATATGGGTCAGCATGACTTGGGTATCCTAGTTTCGTCTACCTATTGGCCTACGGTGGACAAGCATTACTACTCTGTACTTATTGTATATGCATACTGTCCAGATGTATCCAAACCCCTTTAGAGAAAATTTGACAAATCAAACAGGTTTCTTTATGGATAAAGGTGTTCATATCATTGTTGGGATGGATTCTATTTAACATCTGTATAAACTAATAGGAAACCGATGGGAAGCTTAATAGCATCTGTTAGTATGAGATGAGGTTGCATTAATTTTCTGACAACATTTTGATATATATTTCTATCAAGGCAAGCAAGTTGCCTTGGAGTCTGGAAGTTGTTGGAGATTGGATGGGGTAAAACAAACTCTGATTAAACCCTAAAAAGGAGTTTTTATTGGTCACTGAATATTTGGGTACTCTATCAATATCACCCTCCGTACCTATGGCACACAGGGTTGTTTGTGCCCTGGAGTTGGTTTGTAATTTGGGGGATCCTTTTAGACTTGTGTGTTCTTCCTTGGAGAAAAAAAATGGTGGAAACTATGGCAGCTTTACCTGGTACACACCTTACTGTACAACTTTAGTTAGACCAAAATATGAAAGTAATACCCCACTTTAATAACTGTACAACTGGATTATCACAATGCATTTTGCCTAGAGGACTCAGAATCTGGACGTGATTCAGAATGTTGTCATTGGTGACTGGCCCTTTTGCTACTGCATTATTCTAAGCTCACTGTTATGATTTCTATAATGCTTCTGGACCTAACTCGTTATCACCTTTAAAGCCTTATACGACACAGGACTAGGCTTCAAACACTTTGGCTCAAACTGCTTTGGCGTACTCGTCTTGGATCTATAGGGATATCATTATTTTTTATAGTCTTGTTAGCATTCTGCTTGATTTAGGTTTGCTTTGTTGTTCACTGTCCAAAATCGCAACTGATTGGAGCACTTTATCAATATGATAAATGTATAAATACATCCGGCTGGGTTTCTTTTCTGGCTATAAATGTTCTCATTTATGGTGACTCGCAAAAGTCTTCCCACGGACATCTCATCCTAAAGTAAACAGTGCAAAGAGATGGAAGCCTGGAGGCTGTACGGAAAACTGTCAGACTTAACTTTCAGCCTGGCCTTTCTGCCTAGTAGCAGTTCTGAGTTTGTCATGAAGTTTCATCAGCTGATAGACCTTGTGAAGCTGCCCCTTCCTCAGCATCTGAAGAAACAAGGACCATTCAGACCCTGTAAGCATTTCAGAGCAATATGCCTCTTCCTCTCATCTTTCTCCCATGACCATCTGTCTGGGGGAACCATTTCAGCAGACAAAAGACTGGTAGGTACACAAAATCCCTGCCAAACTTCACAACTGCCACTAGTAGGAAAAAGCCTGTGATGTCCTTTGAGGATTGACAGACCTGTCCCTGGTGGTCCATTGAATCCCCCAGCTTAGCCAGTGGCAGGAAAGGACAGGAAATGAGTCCATGACCCTGGATTCTTCTTCCCGGTGTGTTTGCTTAACCAACTGTTTCAGCACACCCTAGAGAGACAGGAGCTCCTGTTCTCTCTTTTATGATGAACAAGGCTTCTTTGTCTCTAGGCCCAAGGGCATGGAGGGTCAGGCCTAAGCCTAAGAAACCCAACTTTTGCCCTTCCCAGACTGAACATCAACCAGAAGCAGCAGAAAATCAGCTACTGGTTGCTTCATTAAAAAGGGGGGGGAAAGGAGGGGAGAACATTGCTCCATAAATAAATGGAAAAGAAGCTCTGTTTGGGTGTCTTTATGGTCAACAGCTATATATGCATCACAAGAATTTCTGCAGAGACCTGAAGCAAGAAATGGAGCTTCAGCAGCAGTTTATGTTTTCATCCACTGAAATGCAAGTGTCGGGCCTTTTCTAGCCTGTCAGATTTGAGAGAGCATCTAATGCAACGAGTCTCTGGACTGTGGAGTTTACTTTGCAGGCGGCGACGTTAGCTTCTTAGTAGTCCTTTCTTATTCCTTCTACTGAAACCTGAACCAGTTTATGGCTTCCAAATCAAAATCTGAAATGCACATTTTGATGAGCTTCATTATGTTATTTCTGGTTGTGTTGGAGATCTATCTCGAGGATTTTAAAATAGGGAACAGTATGAACCCTGCGAGTCCAGAAATTTCCAGTCATGATTTTTGTGGCCATATTTATAGATGGAGTGGAACTGCTTGAATGTGTTATTTGAGGTGTGATCGTTCTTGGCATAGTGTGCACAGTTGTGTGTGCTACTTCTCAAAAAAGACATGAGAAAAGGACAACATTGAGCTGAAAAAGGAGAAGAGGCCCACATGATCAGGTTATAAAATGGGAATGGTGTGATCTTTGGAGTGTGTGAGTTGAGAAACTGGGCTAGTGGAGCAGGATACAGTTTTGTAAAGTTACACAAGATGTCGAAAAGCAGCTTTTTTTTTTTGCTTTCTCATAAAATCCCCCAGGAGAAGCTGAATAATGTAGATCGACCAAAAAAAGGAAATAAAACTGACAAACTAATGACAGAATGCCCTTTTGCATGATGAATAATGGTTCCCAATTTGGATTGTTCAAGGGAAAAAAAAGACCAGAGAAAGCAATAATGGAATAGATATCACCACTTCAGATAGCAATTGTGGGCTCCTATGTTTGGAGGTGTCCCTACACTAACACAAAGTGTCTCCTTGGATGACGTGACATTGAAAGCTATCCGAGTCTCCTGATAGGTTGTCTAGCTGGTGACTTCTTTCTTTCAGAAGGGGACCCAGACGTCCCTTCTCTCCAGAACAGTGTGTGATATGATCATTGCAATTTGATAGAGCTGAAATGAGAAGTTGGCATAGCCAATCCAAACCCCTTCCTGGTACTTTATTAGAGTGTGTAATATTTTAGTTTTTCAGTCACAAAAATTGGAATTCCGCAAATACAACAGCAAGAGGTAGAAAGGTTAAAGCATGTGAGTGAGCATGTGTGACGGTAGACATGTGAAAACCAGCACTGTTATATGTCCTCCAGGAGTAAAACAGTCATGAGCTTTCAGTATCAAGCGTATATTCTTATCATTGTAAAAGCCCGTTCTGGAGGGGGCAGGTCCTAGAAAAGCTTGCAATTCAAATCTGGGCCAGCGAGACAAAAGAGCACTAGGCTGAAGATGGGAGTGAAGATGAAGGAGTCCGGAGTTTCCAAAAACAAAGCCAGTGTTTATTAGCTTGTTCTATCCACAGGAATCTCACATTACAAGCGCAATGTGGCTTTGCGCCCGACTTCATCATGTAGAGCTACTGCTCAGATGCCCCGTATCTCAGGTTTATTTTTTATTTACAGTTATTTACAAGAGAAAGTATACTCACATCACTCAGACTGGCAGAGGAAGGGGGCCTGCTTATAAGAGGGAAGGTGAATGAAAAAGGCCCTGTGCTTCCACGCACTAAAGGTGAACACCTTTTGTTAACAGCAGGTGGTATACAGCCAGGGCTGGGGTGGCAGAATCACATAAACTTCAGATTTCTGCAGTTTTCAGCTCTGCTGTGAAGACACTTCCTTGCTGTGCAGACAGAGGCAGAAACAATATAGTTTCCATCACCCTAGCTTGCTCCAGCTACACATTTAGGGTAATGTGATATGGGTCTGTGCAAGATATTTTCCCTACCTACTATGCTTAGTAATGGTAGTCCCTATAGCTTTGTGTAATTAGCTCCACATTAACAAGATCCATAGCCACAGGAAAGCCTCTGTTTTCCTTGCATCCGTGCACAGATTAGTCCAGTCAGAAATTCAGGATATGCAGAATACTTCAGCTCTGCAAGTAGCTGTCATGAGGTTTGCTTTTAATTTCATTTCCCTATGGAGTTAAGAGAAGATAAAAAACATGCCTATGTGGATGAAGCTTGGATTGATAGACTCAAGAGCACCACATTTTTTTCCATGGGGGTGGGAGAGAGAGGGGGGAAGACATTCCAGAAAGACTACAGTTAAGGGGAAAGACGAGGACAGTGGGAAGACATTCAAGAGTGTAATTAAGATATAACCCAAGTTTGGCATGTTCACCTTTTCACCCAGGAACCCCCTTCCGCTTTGAATGTGCTTATTTGATGGAGAGAAACATGGTGACCTGTTCACGTTCCATGGCATGCTTTCTTTAATCACAAGTAATCCTCAGCTTGTAACAACTGAGACCATAACTGAGACCACAACTGCGGTTGCAAAGCAAGACTGTGTTAAGTGAGTCAGGTCAAGTAATATGACCTTGCTCACCATGGTTAAGTGAACCA
Source organism: Pareas carinatus (assembly GCA_032468095.1). Classification (NCBI taxonomy): domain Eukaryota; kingdom Metazoa; phylum Chordata; class Lepidosauria; order Squamata; family Pareidae; genus Pareas; species Pareas carinatus. The sequence goes on along the minus strand of JANHFO010010166.1, from coordinate 8,197 downwards.
CTGGAGTTATTAAGTGAATCCAACTCCCCTTCCCCCATTGTTGTTGCTTGTGCAGGTTGCAAATGGCGATCACATGACCCAGGGTCACAGCAACTGTCATAAATACACATTGGTTGCCAGGGGATGCCGTGATGGTGCAAGGACGGTTGATAAAGTGATTTTTTTTCAATGCCATTATTACTTTGAACAGTCAATAAATGAATAGCTTTAAGTCGCAGACTACCTGCATTATCATTTAAAAATTGAGAATCTAGCAAAGTTTGGCTTCATTTCTGAAGACAAGAGAGGAACAGTAAGGTTGGCAGGAGGCAATGATTCCATGCAATTAGTTCCTCTTCATCCTTAGCCTGTTTTTCATAAACTCACATGACAATCTAGAGGAAGACAAACAGATCTCCCTAAATCTCCCTCTTTTTCATACGCTGGCCATGTGACCTGCTCAGTAATGATGATGCTATGGCATTCTTCTATGACTATCAGAACACCTTCGGTTGTACTGTTACCCTTCTCCTTGATTAATATTGCTTTGCTCGATGGGATGCTAGTATCGTATGGAAGCTTTGGGCTCCTTGCGGGCATGAATACATTGCAGAACGTAAGTTGAAAAACCAAGGCACTGATTCCTCCCATGGGTTAGCAAAGCAGAAACCAGATATCCTGATGGCCATGCACCAATGCTTGATCCTCTCTCCTACTTCAGTTGCCATGTCGTCTTTGGTCTTGGAAATGCTTGATGCATGCACTTCAGGAGAGTAGCTTTGGTTCATATGTACATTACATCTCCCTGGCATAACTCATTTGGATATGGCCCTTGTGTCCATCAATGGTAAACTACTTAACCAAACCAGCTGCCTCTGCCCCGAGTGGCCAAATCCCATTCATTCTGGGAAGGCACTCCAGTTGAAGCACTGTCAAGTCAGAAAGTTCTTTTGGAACTCCTAGTGGAATTGGCTTATTTTCAGTAGCAGGAAGAGCACTGCATGGGCCATACACAGTAATCCTTGATGGAGCACTTCCTTCTTCCTCAAATAGCTCAGGCTCCCTAAGAGTTGCAGTCACCATAGTAAGTGTCCCTGGAGGATGTCCCATCAATATGTGCTTTGAGTCAGAGAGATGTCTAGAAGAGGAAGAAAGTGCTTTGTAGGTGTGGCAGGGGCTTATATACACCTCTGGGTGTGTTTGTAGCAAGGGGAGTATGGCTGGGAGAATGCTTGGTGACTGACAGCTGCCTTAAAAAAACCCCACCAAAAAGGGAACTGTTTCAGTGATAGTAATATCACATCTCAAATTTGCTGAGGATGGACCAGCCTTAAAAGTCACTGCCCTGCTGTTCTGGATCCATAGAGCATTGTGCCCAACTGTGCTAAGACCGTAATGGAGAAAGGGAGCCAAGGAAACAGTAACTTTGCCATTGGACATCCTTGAAACTCTCCTTCCCTGACTGGGGTCAGCTATCCACACTTGATAGGCAAAGGGAAGAGTTGCTTTGGCTCTGTTCTCTACCCTCCAAGATGTTTACAGTACCACAGGTAGATGTGGGAAGGAAGAGACAGCTGCCATGGGGGGTGCCTCCAAGCTCTTTGCCACCTCACACCCAGGCAAGACCCATGGATTATGTACAACCTACAAATAAATACTGTCTTGATAGGGAACAGTGTGTGGTGGTGTGAGATTTCTCATATATATATGAGAAATATATATATATGAAAATGGGGAATTATAGAACTGTCATCACATCGTCCCTTTCAGCTGCCACTTTCATGTGTGCTGATCCATCTCTGGTTGGTGATTCCGGCGGTTTCGTGGCTTCTTCTGGTCCTGCAACTCCTTGGCTTTGAGACCAGCCAAAGTCTCCTTGTGATTGGAGGCCACATGCCGCCAATATCCCTGGCAATACTGATTGATGAGTCCCATCTCGGGCTGCGTGAGCAGCTGGACAAGGTCATGATACTGAGAGCTGAAGGTGCCTGGTAGGCCAGCTCTCATGGCTGCGGCAGAGGGTACGGGGGCTTCTGACTGGAAGAGCACAGCATGGACAGTTTCACTGCTCAGTACATGCAGCTGCACTTTGGCAATAGTGTGCTTGAAGTTGTTCTCTGTGGCTGTGCAAGAATACAGCCCCCCATCTGAGAGCTGCAGGGACCGCAACAACAACCCCTGATCTGTCCTCAGTACCCGTCCTTCAGTGCGGAGCTGTGGAAAGAGAAGCAGCAGGAAAAAAGTGGTTAGTAGAAGTGGTTCGATCAGGCTTGGAGACATAAGAACACAATGGTAGGGAAGGTAGTAGTCACAAGCCACAGTTGACTACGATTGTCTTCCTGCAGCACTTAGAGCTTGAAATCTACTTGCTTCATAGTGCACATTACTATTTTCTATTAGAACAGTTGTAGCCTTCTTTTAAACACAAAACCTCTACGGCAGTCATAATAAGCAGCCAATTATGGCCAAGGGGCCCATTTCTCATTTTTTCAGGAGCAAATGAGAGCACTAGTAAGACTTGAGAAATCCTGTGTGTTGGGAGGGGAGAAATAAAGATCAGCTTTAGCTCGAACAGGTTGAGGAGCCTTTCAGAACATACTCCAACAACCCCTAATCTGGCACTCTCTGTGTTGACCTCAACCATCATCTCCAACCAGCCATGCCCAATGGCTGCACTGTCTGGGAGGAAGGAAGCTGCAGCCCAACCCACATGGAATATACTGCCTTATGGAGCCTATGTGGAAAGTACTGGAAGAGGCTGCCTTTGACTATAAAAACTCTGCTCTTTGCTTCTGAAGTATGGAAGGTTCCTGGTTGTCAGCTAGGTAGTGTGAGAATTCTGTGTGGCTTTTAGGATCCAAAATATAGATAAAATGCCAGTGAAGAGGTTGAAAGCAGGCTCAACGGAGAGAATGAAAGAACCAAAAACCAGAAGAGGGCTATTCCTCTCTCCCAAACCCTAAACTAGGTTGTAGAAACCATGTGCTCAAACATCTCTACCCCCTTCCTCTGCCTTCTTTCCCAAAGACGGCCTTTCCTCCCTTGCCTGTCTGTTCACCTCTTTTCTTCGGTCACTGTTGTCTCTCTGGAGGAGCCATTTGATGGTGGCTTGAGGGGAGCGAGGCTGGCACTCAAGAAAGGCTGTGCTTCCCTCCACTCCGTACTGAACAGCCTCCAGTGAGTTCTTGCTGGCTGGAAGTGGGAAAAGGGAGAGATGATCAGATAATGAATGACAAAGGGAGATGTAATCTAGACCAGCGTGGACGAACTTTTTAGGCACTGAGTTGCAGCTAATGAGTCGTGGCTTGTGACATCGTCTACTCTCTTCTCTCTTTCTGAGCATGCACATGACCCTGTGATGTCACCGCCTGGCATTGCTACTCTCTTTCTGAGCATGCGCATGACCCTGTGATGTCACCGCCCCGAGTCGCTTCTCTTTCTGAGCATGTGCATGGCCCTGTGATGTCAAGACCTGGTACCACTACTCTCCTTCTGAGCATGTTCAGCTCTGGGGCAATGCTGGGGCAACTTGGTTCCTGTGCCAACAGAGAGGGCTCCGCATGCCTACTGTGGCACATGTGCCATAGGTTTGCCATCATCAATCTAATCAAAGACTATCTATTCAAAAGAAGTGACCAAGTTTATTATCAGACATCTTTTTCAGGTGAAATTAATTTCCCACATAGCACACCTACTTTCAGGGAATGTGATTACTGGCTGGGTTTTGTGTGAACATGTTTAGAAAAGCTCACAATGGTTCTGGCTATTTATGTCTATGCATGTGTACATGTGCATAGGACATGAAACTCCATGCCATTATTGAACACTATTTGCAATGCATGAATTCTCCTGCCAAGAAAAACCTGGTACCTCATGAAAGATCTAACACTTTCCTGCAGCTGGACAGGAACTGTTCCTCTTTGCAACTGTTGTCCTCTCCTTGATATACCACTTTGTGGAATCCTTGGGGCTGCTCTAAGAGCTTGTTTGGTTGCAGACATTTCATTGCCCAGTTAGGTAACATCAGCAGTGTAAATGCTACTGATGTTATCTAGTTGGGTAATGAAATATCTGCCAGCAAACATCCAACCTCAGAGAGCATCAAAGGCTCCACCGTTGAAAACAGAGCTACAAACACTCTCCCCTATTGGATACCACTTTTATTTTTATATATGTGCAAATGCTTCCTTTTGTTTAGACCACTGTTTCTAACCTTAGAAAGATTCAGATGCATGAACTTTAACTCCCAGAATTCCCTACCCAGCATGTGGCCTGGGGAATTCTGAGAATTGAAATCCACACATCTTAAACCTTTCAAGGTTGAGAAACGCTGATCTAGACCTTGGTCTCTCTAAACGTAGCCAGTATACACTGCTGTTCTGTACGTACCTATCCAATTGAGATGAATGGAATTTATCCTCAGAGGTGCCAAATAAAATATTGCAGATATTTAGAAGACAAATATAGGTATTTCATAGGTCATGTAAGTTAGTTATAAAGCCATTTATAGTGTAATAGGGAAATACAAAAATGCTGGCCTGAATATACTCATGTTCTTTTTTCTGATTGCATCTATTCATTCATCCAACGTGAAAAAGTCTCTTTCTGCTTTATCCCTATCTGTCTATTTTCTGTGACACATCAGTCCACATTGCAATGATGGAAACTTAGTATGTGTCCAAAATAGATTAACCAAATATATAAAGGTGTGCCTATTTAGAAAACCTTTGTTGCAACTGAATACTTTGCAAAAGTCATTTAGCTTCATCTAGGTATTAATTAGCAAATCTCAATAGGCTTGCAGGAAAAGAACAACCAAACAAATGGACACAGAAATGAGGCTGGTAATAAAAACACTGGATCAAGGAATCCTTTTAAGATTGCCTCCTTCACCTTATCCCACAAATGAATCTGCACAACTGTATGTCTAAAAATTGGGAAGGGTTTGGAATTAACCTTTCACAAAGCTTCTTGTAAAGTAATGAGGAAGAAAGATATCATGGTTGTACCACTACCTCAAGATGTTCCACTCTCCACTGATCTCTTCTGGTAAACTAGCCACTTATGTATCCATTATATGGATTAAAACAGTATGTGGAATGCAGCTGCAGCCCCCTTTACCAGAAGAACCACTGTTCCCCAAGGCTTCCAATGTGGGATATGCTGACCTCTATTTTCTAGTGACTAAGAATATGGTACCCACCATTGGAATTGTAACCCCTGCACTGACGGATAGGGTTGCCATGCCGGACGTCTTGACGTCTGCTACGTCTGTAGTGGGGAAAGAAGCAGTCAGATCAGCAACTGAAATCTCGCATCCTACCACCAACAGTAGAAACAGCAACATGATAGAAAGTCCTTGTAATCCACTTCATTGTTCTGCTTTTCTGACCTATATCCATACAGGCAATCCTTTAGTAATTCTCAGCCAATAATGAAAACTTTCTAATACCTTCCAAGAACCAGTAAGCTGGCTTGCAAGGAAGTTATTAGTTTACCAATTCTAGTTTGGATAGAACAGCATAGGTTATGCTTGAGGTGTAGGATGTGCTTGTGGCATGTTGACCAGGGGGTTTCAAAACCGGCTGGTACTGTTTCTTCACAATTACATATTGTAATAGTTACATATCTAGGAGCCATCTAGGAGCAAACATGGCATGCAGAAATATAATTAGGAGCATTAGAGGAGTAAGAGGTAAGTGAATTCAAGAATTAAATTCAGGAAATAAATGTTGTGTTTCTGTGAAACGAACAAACAAAAAGAAACAGAGCAAAGATTAAACAGATCTGAGTGAAGGTGGTCTGATCTTGTGGACTGGAGCTGCAGGAAAGTGCTGTAGGTTTAATCATGATTGAAAGGATTACAATGCATTTCAGAAAGTAGGAACTTGTGCCATCTAGATTATTTTTTTTTAATACTGGGGGGAGACTAGTCTGAATTGGATTATGAAGCTGGTGGGTGCTTCACCTCTTCCCACTGCACTCAAAGCTGCCGGCTGTGAGTCATTCCCAAATCGCAAGCAAGCCGCGGAGGCATCCACGGAAAGGAACCGAGGCCCCTTGCCGCTTCTCCTGCCTCGATCTAGAACTTGCTCGGAGACCCGCATTGCTGGGAACTCACCCGCCTTCAGAAGGCGGCAACCCTGCTGGGGTGGCAAACTTGGCCCTTCTCTCAGATCTTCCCAGAGGTGGAAGAAGGGTGATAGACACCCAGCACGTGGCCTCTCATCTAGATTATTGTAAGTGCAAAGGAAAGTAGGAAAGCATAGGTTAACCATAGTTGTGTGTTATGCTCCGGTAAATGGTGATAATGAAAACATTTTTTTCCTTTAATTTAATGAAAGAATAAAACTTTACCGAAACATGCTGAATTGATTTTATGCTATTAAATGACATGAATGGATGAGTGAAAATGATACAAGAGAGTACAAAAACACAATTAGGCTATTCAGAGTCCCAAGAATGCTTTGAAAATTGTGATGATAGTGAATCTCTGCTTAGAAAAAGATTTGCTAGTTTCAGACACACAGTTTAAGCATGTCTATTTATATATACACTTAATAAAGGAATTAATATAAATCTAAAAAGTATGATTGATGATGAAAGACTGAGAGAATTAATGAAGGATTAATTAATGGTGAGAGCGATGAGATGTTCTAAACATGAAATAGACAATTCTTTTGTGGTGTCAACGATAGACCTTAGGAAATATCACAAAAAATTACTGTAATATAAATGATCTGCCAACTGAATGAATAAAAAGTGGATGAAAAGAGAATCCAGTAGCTTTTTAGAAAAAATAAAAAGAATTAAGTTACAAAGTGTATTGTATAAAAGAAAAAGCTGTGAAATTGTACTCAAAGACAGCAACAAACAGTTAAAAGAAATACAGAAAATACAGACTGATGTTGATGGAAATAAACAATTAAAGTACTTTGAAAAGGGCTAAACATGAAGTCCTTTACAGTGAAGTGGAAAGGCTGAATTAAGGAGCACTGAAATTATTTGTGATCAAACTGAAAAGAGGGAACACTGGAAGATGTATTTTGGAGAACGAATGACAGTATGCAAGATGGTGATATGCTTAAAAAAATACAAAGAGTAATCATAGGTACTGTTAAAGGTTTGAAAAGAGGTAAGCCTGTAGGTGTTGGGGATTAAAAGGAGAAAAGTAGATTTTGCTTACAAAATGGTGAGCAACTCATTGAACAATATCTGCTGTTTATGTCTGTGCCCGACAGTTGGGAGAATGTAGGCTGAGGGAAGGAAAAACATTTACGTTTAAGAACATGCTGCTTCCATTTTGCTGTATGGAAGTGAGAGTTGATCATATTAGAGAAATAGAGCAACTTATGAGGTGTGTGAGGTAAAACCAGAAAAGATAAGGACAAGAATAGATGGGTGATGAACCAATAAAGGTAAAAGATAAAAGAGTTCCTGTGGACGTTTACTCTACTAGTCATTGCCAAATATAGGGAAGGGGTGCTCATCTCCGTTTCAAGGCCATTGAGCCAGCAGTGTCTGAAGGTTTTCCATGGTCATGTGGCCAGCATGACATCACAGAGCACTGTTACCTTCCTCCCCCCCTTCCCATTCCCTTCCGCATATCCCATATTTTGTAAATATTGTTTTTTAAAGTTCAATGTTAAATTTTTATGTTTTCCGTTCACCGCCCTGAGTCCTTCGGGAGAAGGGCGGTATACAAATCTAAATAAATAAATAAAATAAATAAAATATTATGAAATGCACTCAGGTAAGCAAATGGTGTTGATATTTCTAAATGCTCAAAAAGCATTTGATAACCTATCTTGGCAATTCATGATTCAACAACTAAAAATAGTGGATTTTGGACAGAATTTTATAAATATGATTCAAACAATATATAATAAGCAAAAAGCTAATGTGATAGTAAATGGAGACTATACAGAAAACTTTGAAATAAGAAAAGGTACAAGAAAAGGTTGTCCTTTATCTCCATTGTTATTTATTTTGACACTTTTTGCCAGAAATCCATTTTGATCAACATGTATAAATTTCATTAAAAAGTTTTTAGTCTCTCTGCCATTATGGATACAAATATTTTATAATGCACATTTAAAAGTGATATAAGCCTATTGTTTGCTATCTGTGTCAGATCAGTTTCTTCTTTAGATATCAAAATAATATTTGCTTCTTGCCACATTTTTGTAATTTTTGCTTCCAGCAATAGTTCATGTAT
>JANHFO010010165.1:10224-22787 GCA_032468095.1 Pareas carinatus | reverse complement strand
CTCTTTATTCATAAAGGCTGGCCTGGCCTAGCCCCCCCCCCCTGTTTTTTTAGTATATTTTTATTGGGTCTAAATTGGTTTCATGATTCTGGTTTGTTTAAATTGTCAGCCTTTACTAATATTTAGTTTTAAATTGCTCTTAAATTCTGTATTTTTTGTTATTTTAATATGGCTCTGTTTCACGAAGAAGGGTGGTATAGAAATTAAATAAATAAATAAATACATTTAGTCCCCTCCAATGTTAAATTTCTAAAATCATATAGTCACATATTTCTGTTCCAACTTAGAATTAAATAATCAAATTAATTTCCATGAAGATGCTGTTTATTTATATAATTATTTTCAATATCTTATAGCAAAAATTGCAATATTCCATTATTCCAATTTGTCTGATCTTCATTTACAACTGAAGTCCTTTACTGCTCTCCAGGGTTGATTATTTTTTTGCATCCTATTTATTATCCAACTCGGTAGCAGTGAGTATGGTGTTTTTTCCTGTTTATATAACTTTCTTAAAGTTGTTTAGAACTTAATTCAATCTGCATCTAATTTAGAGGTTTGCCATTTATTTCCAATTCTTTAAATTTTTAAGCTTATAGTTATTTATTTATTTTATTCAAGAATGAAAGTAAATTTACCAAGTGAGTTTTCATACTTGACATTTTGAAGATCTCTGATATCCTTTTTTTAAAAAAAATATTTTATTAATATTCCATATAGAGTGAACACACATACATAAAGAAAGGAAAAAGAAATTATAAGATGGGTACATTATTTTGTTATAAAAACATATCCGTATATGGAATAGTAAATATTAGAACAAGGACACAAGAAAACAAAAATTACAAAACATATAAAATAATCATTTTCTCACTCCTGTTCCTTCTGCCTTTCATTCCTTTTATTTTCTCTATTCCAACTATTATTCTAGATTATACCCATCTCTTGCTTTCCTTCTTCTTCTGGTCTCTCTTCTTACTATTCTTCTTCTTCTTCTACCTCCTGTTCTTCTTCTGTTTCCTTCATTCTGTTTCTTCTAATCTTAATTACATCCAGTCTCATTTTCAAATTAAAAAATTTGAAATTTGAAAATTCAAATTAAAAAAATACTAAGTAGTTCTTTTTTCATCCATTCCTTATTCACAATCTTTTGATTATTATCTAAAATGCCTCTTTTTCAATTTTATCACTTACCATTTTATAAATTTCTTAGCTTAATTTCTAATTTTACCTGGGTATTACATTTTTTTTATTTTAATAAACATTCAAATCCAAAGTAAATCCATATTCTATTCAGCATCTTGGGTTTATAATTTCAAATAAACCTTTTTCAATTTACCATCTTGAAAAACTTTCTCAGTTTCTCAATTGCCATTTTATACATCTCTTAATTTAATTTCTAGTTTAGTGTGGGTGGTACTTCTTTAAATTTAATATACATATTTCAAATCCATTGTAATTCCATTTACTGATAAATATCTTGTATATAATTTCAAATAATTAAATATTCATGTCTTTTTATTTATCATTTCTTTTTGTATCAGCACCTCTTAAAACAAATATTTAATATAATTCCCTTCATTTGCACTCCACCCACCTTTGCCACTCTTACAACTACATATTAGCCTATACCTCTCCTAAGAGATATTTCTTCCTCAAACACCTCTAAAAATAAAGTTTTCCTTTATTTTAATAAATATCTTAATCCACAATCTTGTAATATCTTTTCTCCCAACTTCTTTCCCTAATTTTTTCTGCTTAATCACATCTTTTTTTATTCTGGATCTTCCTTTCCTTCCTCTCCACTGCAAAAAACAATGTTCTACCTTTAAGGCCCTTCTAATTATTATAGTAAAAGTTTTCCTATCTCTTTGGAAGAATTATTGCATTTCTCCATCTTCTTATTTCTTAAGAACATTGTCTCTTTCTTTTTTAGTCTCTGATTTTTGTTCTCCTTCTTCAATTTCCTTCTGTTTTGTTCTGTTATTTTTTCCATTTCTAAAAGCCTCGTTAGGACTTGCCTCTTTTTTTATTGATCTGGGTATCTCATCCATAGCTTAAGCATTTCTTCCATACACACCAGGAACTTGTTGCCAATTAAATCCTGTTGTGCCTCATCTTTTGTTAACTCCATTTTAGCCAAATATTTCCTTTCTCATAGTATTAAGTCGAATCTTTAAAGTCCCAATTTTAATAGTCTAAGTATTCCTAAATCCCATTTGTAATCCAATAGTTCAAACCTCAAATGTCCAAATGTTTAAAGTTTTCCTTTTTTTTCCTGTTCCCAGTCACACACTTATTTATAATCCACCATCAATCTCTTTTAGGTCATTTCACATTCTGATCAGGATCCATATCATACAGTCATTATATTTGTTTCAATTAATCCACAAAAAAATCCACAGAAATAAAACATTAAAAAAATATCACCTTGCAGACTTCCTCCATTTTAAAACTCCTTAAGGCTTCCTTTGTTGCTTAGCTTCCTGTAGATTTCAGTCTCCTTTTTAAACTCTTTTTGGGAGAAGCTTGTTTATTTTCCTTTCTTAGTCAGACCAGCAGAATCTTTGTTTAGTAGACCATAATAATAGATTGGTTCTTCTCACCAGACTGGATGTTCTCAGTCTTCTTTTTGCTTCCACCCTGGTGTTTGTTTCGGTGTCCCAGCATCTCTGCCTTAATGGTGAGGAGCGCCCTTTCTTCCATACAGCGAATAGGGATCAAAGTGGTAGAAACGAACATGTCGGCTGCTGCCTGAAACTCACCCCCGCTGCACCCCCTCTTCGGTCACCCTTTCAGGGTGGCCTAGGACCGTTCACGTCTGATATCGTTAAGATAGCTGATTAGGCAATTACCAAAAGCAATTAGAAAATGAGTTAGTGAACTTGGTGTCTTTTTTAAAGCTCTTGTGAACAAAATTGTTCCTTTTTTCTTCTGGCATGTGAACCCATAGGAAACTGGTCTCCTATTGACTCTTCATGAGAGGAAGTCATCTGGGACCCAAGTGAGCAATGTCCCTTCCTCTCCTCATCTAGAATGGTTCTGGGGAACCAGTCTACTGATCAGTTCTTCAGTTATAACTATGGTTGTCATATCTGCTTATTATGCAGATGTCTTAACTCACCAACCCTCATCGGAAATTGGTGAAGCCTGGTATTAAAACAGTATTTGTCTGGTCACATTTATTATACACATAGCTATTCCATCCAGGTAATTCCAGTCAATTCTGTCTAACATCTCCTAGTCATTTTCACTAAACAAAAAGTATTCCTAAAATATTAGAGTAGACCTACTAGGTTTGATGGGTTAATGTACTGGTTTGGTGTACCATTATAGTCTCCTTTTTCAAACTATGGACAAGATCCAACTAAAGATGCCAAGCAAGTTCAACAAAACACTCACGAATATTGGATTTTACTTAAAACAAGTTTTGCTTGACAGGTAAGGCTTTGAACTATCTGGGAATATGATTTTATGTCAGGAGAAATAATAAAGGTTTTATGTCAAGCAAAGGCATTTGGGAGAAAAGAAAATTGCTGACATGAATGAACAGCAACTTAAACTACTCTGGCCTTCATATCTCTTGGCACTGATATTATAATTGACCACCAACAGAGAAAACGACTATGATAAACTTATCTCCAGCACAAAACAATTCAAGGTAGTTCAAGAAACATATGCTTGCTAATGAGAAATAGATACTTTTTCAGTGTGAATACTTGGAAAAAGAACCTCAGACTAGGATTAGATTTAGCAGTAACAATACAGATTAAATTTTAAGACTAGAGATTGTAGTGTTTAAGAAAACTGAAAATATGACTGAAGAATCATTTTATGTGGTATGCAGATTTGTTAATCTAGTAAATGTAGTTATACATTTGCACCTGTAATTGAACAGCTTTTTGCATTTATAAAAATGTATGAATAGCCAATAGAATAATAATAATAATAGCAACATTTGTTCTCAAATGGTACAGTTTTATACACATAAACTCAAATGTAGGTCCTTAAGAATTAAGTTTTGCTTTCTTTTGGGTAAATAGTTTTGGTTATAGTTCAGTTCTGGGCATTTTCTTTTGTTTGTAATCTATTTTATATCCTTGTTTTATTTTGGGCTGAGGAAAAATTACACAAATATAAATTTGGGTAAGAGCGCATTTGAAAATCTCTGATTTTAAATCAGTGTAGTTTTATGCCTTCTAATTTTTGGTTAGCAGAAACATAATTGACTGTAGTACCTATCCCATAGGCACTTTAAATGTAGCCTTCACACAAATTAGTTCTGCAGAAAGGACTATTCATAAAAACTAAAGTTAATTGCATGAACATTATAAGTGCAGGTAAACCAATGAAGCCAGTGAAGAAAAGATGTTGCTATTGATTTATATAGAAAGAGCACTATAAATTATCCAGTGCTTTCAAGAAAGCACAGGTGTGAACTTGCATTTTCCTTCAAGCCAGTAACTATGAGTTATTGCAGCATCAAACCTATTCTTTTAGAAAAGGAAAGTGTAAATCCACCACTTGGAAGAACCAAAGCGTTTACTTCTTTTGCAAGGCCAGATTTGATGAATGAGAAACAGCAAATCTTTCAAAGTAGTAGAATATTGGAAACTCTAGATGGATATTTGATTTAAAATTTCCTGAATTTACTGACTAATAAATATTACTTCATAATTGGGGTCACTAAATCTTGGACATGTCAGCAATGAAGACGGAAATGTTTCATATCTATCTGTTGGAAGGATACTGATTGGAAGTTGCTCAATACACATTTTTTTCCTATTCTTAGCTTGGGATTATCAACAATTTATCACTAACTTTTTATCTATGTACTACTAAAACTCTCACTGTTGTGACCATTAACTGGGCAATATGGTGCATGACAAGGCAACAATTTTTGAACCAAGGTACCTCAAATGTACTAACTTATAGAATGTGTCCAAACTCCAAGACCTATGAATTCTGAGGAAATGAAAGATAAGAAAGTTGTAGCTGCTTCAATGTTACAGGCCCATGTTGTGCTACTGGGTTGCTGCTGTGGTCATATGAGCTTCATTTTCAGTGTTTCCCAGCCAGTCTTGTAACCCCTCATTTCTTCACCCAACCAGCAGCAGTCACTTACCTGTCTTCTCGAAAAAGAAGAAGGGAAGGAAGGAACCAACCCTACACATCCTTTCTGGCTCATGCCATCCTTTCATGTGTTCCTCCAGCTTGTGCCACCTCTCTGTGCACTTTTCCCAATCCACAGAGAACATCTTGCACACCCTGATCTATGCCACCACATGCTCACATTCAATGAACTGTGTGGTACCTCTTGCACTCCTTCCCTGACCCCATGCACCTTTTCTGACATGCATAACATCTCTTGTGTATGCCCAAGCACCCATAGACATTTCTAAATCCATTCTCATGTGTCATTTCCAGCCTTGCAGCAGCACTCATATATAATTCTATACCCATACATCCTTATTGATCCATGTGATGCCCTCTGTACTCCCTACATGACACATGTAGCCCTTGTTATGCACTTCTATAATACCTACACATTCTCTCTGATCCAAGCAGCTTTTATGGTGCACACCTACATACATTTCTGAACTCATGTGACATCTCTCATGCACCCCATATACCATTCATGACCCACAGTTTTGCACACCACATCAGATTCCTTCTCCACCTATGAGTATCCACTGGCCTGCCTGTTGGCCTTGAACACATAATTTCTTCCTGACTTCTCCACTGACTTTCTTCTTGCAAGCTTCCCACATGAAAAGTAAATGGGGAAGCTGGAAGGGAAGGAGGGAGGAAAGGAACAAAGAAAGGAAGATAATGACAGATGTGTTGGGTCCAATCGCGAAAGAATTAGGCTGGAATCCTCAGTGAATCGCAACAGAGTTTATTGGCAAAATAACAACAGGGAATGTCGCCAGCAACAGGCTGGTTATTCTTACAAATCTTTATAGTATAATGGGCTGGTGCAACAGCCAATCAACAAGGGAATCTGGACAGTCTCTGAACTGTCTGAACAGTTGGGAGGGGGGAAAACTGCTCTCAACATCTGCTGACCACTTAATTATGTCAGACAGCCAGGAACCTCGCTTGACCAGCAGACTCCTAGGATCCAGCAGCATGCATCTTTGGCTTCGGTTGGGCACACCCTTCACTCCAATGTGAGATAGAGAAAAGGTACTTTTACTGGGTGGTTGAGTGCAGCATGGCTAGACAAGCACTGAATACATTTCAGCATGAGGTTACAGAAGGGAAGAGATGTGTCCGGCCCCCAAAAGTCCCTCAGCCAATCAATGCTGTGAACAGGTCATTCAGCTGTAGCTGGGTCCAACATCCTTGAGGTGCCTCTGACAGCACATGGCTGGGTCCCATCAGTCATCCATCAAGGTCTCCAATCAGTTGATTGCCCAAGGCTGTACTCGTTTCCTCCTCAAGGCAAGGGCAGTCCCACCCCACATGTCACGCCACACTCAGCCCCCTCCCTCCAGGTATGGCAGATGCTAACAGCAGCTGACACATAATTTCCTTATAGTGCTGTATCCTGCATTCACACTCAGGCACATAGTGCTGCTAATCTAATTACTCTTTCATAAGCTCACTACAAGAAGTAAACCATTTCTTTCTTTCACATTTAATAATTACAAAATACGGTTGAATCTAAAACTGAGGCATATTCTTGAAAACTGCTGTATTTAGGATAAATATCTGCTTGCCCAAAGATGTCTTTCTCTTAAAGAAACCTAATAGGGTACCATTTCATTGTAATAAAAAGAACTAGAGTAGCTAATGGACTGGAATGAGGGAGAAATAATTAAAGTTTGTGATGCAATTAATATGAAGATACTGACATAATTCTTGAAATTGTTTATTTTATTTACATATATGAGAAGTACTCTAGATGTTAGTACTCTATATTTATCTTTCATAAATGGAGTCAAGAATCTTTACCATCTCCCCAGCACCATATATACCATGGTGTATACCACACATTTTATATACCAGGAAGATCCTCTGCAGTAAGGCAGTGTATAAATCAACATACATACATACATACATACATACATACATACATACATACATACATACATACATACATACATACATACACACATACATTGTAAGAAAAAAGGTGCCAGAACACACATCTTGTTAATCTTTTATTTAAAAAATTATATATTCAGCTCTTAACATAAATTTAATTTATTGTATTTAAGACAAATGTTCATAGTAAATTCCAAAGTTTTGTCCAATTCTCATCTGACAAATCTCAATTCCTTTCCTTGCTGTTCATATCTATGGCCAAATATCATTCTCTGAGTAACCACTGATCAACATACTTTGAAGGATCGAAAAGTCTCAGATGTCATCTGAAAAGTTTGTTGAACAGAAGTACTGAAATTATCTTAGTGTTCAACAAAGCTCTTGCTGGGGTGGTAATTAGATTCATCTGTGAAAACCCATGTTCATATTCACTTGGAAAATGGGAATGGTATTCAGAGTCCATATCAAATGCAACAGTTTTTCTGGATATGTCTTTTCGAGAATGTATTTATGTAATCCACAAATCATTTATTTTTCATTTAGTTGCAGTCTGATTGTAAAGTTGCTAATTTCAGTTGAGCATTCAGGCCAATGTTTTTGATCAAGTCCAAGAGACCAATACACCAACTCATCATCTTTGCTATCAAGCAATTTTTTTTTAGATTGACTCTTTCAATTTTGTATAAAATGTACTTGGGTCAATGGAAGGATTCTTTCTTGAATCTTTTTGCGAAGTAAATCTCTATGAATGTGAAGCTCACATATACTGACCTCTTGTCTTCCAAATGAATTAACATTCCGGATACAAATTTTTTTTAGGGCCCTCCAGCTTTCATCCTAACTTCAATTTCCGCCCCCCTCACAGGACAGAAGAAGTCTGTCACTGACTTTCAGTCTGTCAATCCAATTTCAAATCCTTCTGTTTTATAATTTTTGTCATATCTAATTTTCAGTTGTAGATATGACCACCATGTCAACTGCATTCCCTCATTTTCTAGTAACTGTCTAGATTTCAAATTTTCTTCCATGTCTAGAATGTCTTTATATGTCAAAATTTTCTCCACATCCAACATATTTGCATGTATCAACATTTCACTAGTAGAAACCCACTATGGAATTTTCATATATATTTTGGATTTAACCCTTTCCCATACTTTATATAAAGCATTTTGTACAAATGATATGTGTAATATCTATTTGTCTTATGTTTGTCATACCACAAATAAGAATGCCATCCTTATAATAGATTATACCCTTCTAAGTATAATGCCCTTTTGTTTCTTAAGGTTATCCATTCTTTAATCCATGTTAAGGCCGAAGCCTGATAATATAAACTTCAATCTGGCAGGCCTAAACCTCCTCTTTTCTTGTTGTCTTGTAACAATTTTAACTTTATCCTTGCTTTTTACCCTTGCCAGACAAATTTTTTTATTAACATATTCAATTCATCAAAAAATTTCTTCCCCAGGCTTATTGGTATCGTTTGGAATAGGAATAAAATCTTGGGTAAAATATTCATTTTAATTGTAGCAATTCTGCCTAACAGCGATAATTGCTAATTTTTCCATCTTTCAAAATCTGCCTTAATTTGAATTAGTAATTTATCATAATTATCTTCTTTCAATGTTGGATGTTAATTCATTCCTAAGTATTTTACCTTTTTTACCAATTGTAATTCCATTTTCTCTTTTAATTTCTCTTTTTGTTTTTCAGTCTTATTCTTAACAATAACTTTAGTTTTTTCTTCGTTAATTTTTAATCCTGCTACCTCTCCATACTCTTCTATTTTTTTCATCAATTTCAGTATTATATCTATAGGATCTTCCACAATAAACACTAAGTCATCTGCAAAAGCCTGTAGTTTATATGTTTCATTTTTAACCTTCAGGTCTTTAATCTGTACAACATTTCTCACATTTCTAGTCAATATTTCTAATGTCAAGATAAATATTAATGGAGACATTGGACAGCCTTGTCTAGTGCCTCTTTTAATTTCAAATTTGTCCATTAACTCTCCATTAATTATTATCTTGGCTGATTGTTTGGCATAAATGACCTTAATCATTTGTATAAACTCCTGTCCAAAATTCGTTATTTCTAACTGTTGAAATAAGAATTCCCACGAAAGATTATCAAAAGCCTTTTGTGCATCTAGGAAAACCAAAGCCACTTGGCTCGTTGGATGCATCTCATAGTATTCTAACATGTCCAATATGGTTCTTAAATAGTTCTTTATCTGCCTCTTAGATAAAAATCCATTTTGGTCTTCATGTATAAAATCCTGTAAAATTATCCGTAACCTTTCCAACATTATTGATGTAAAAATTTTGTAATTCACATTTAATAAGGATATTGGACGATAATTTTTTATCTGCGTCAAATCTGTCTCTTCTTTTGGAATCAAAGCAACATTAGCTTCCAACCATCTTTTAGAAATTTTGTAATTTAATAATAACTCATTGTAAAGTTTTTCCAGTGGTCCGGTCTATAGTTCTTGCAATATTTGATATACTTCTGCTGGTATACCACCCAGCCCTGGTGTCTTTAACTTCTTTTGTCTTTTTATTGCTTCAGTAATTTTTGTCATTTTTATTCTTCCATTTAGCATTTTTCAATGTTCTTCAGAAATTTTTGGTATTTTATTGTTCTCTAAATATTGTCTTATCTTATCTGTGTCAATTTTTTCTGTATCATATAGTTTAGCAAAATAGTCTCTTGTAATTTTTTGTAGTTTATCGTTTGAGTATTCCATCTCTCCTGCATCATTTCTTGATTTATGTACATTCCTTTTTCTCTTTGTTTTTTTATCTGTATGCTAACCATCGTCCTGGTTTATTTGAATTTTCAAAAAAAAATTGTTTAGTGCTTCTTAGTTGTTGGGCCATTTTTTCTGTCTCCAATAAGTTTAATTCATGGTTGTGTAGCTCTATCCTCTTTTTAAATTCTTTCTTATCTGAACCTTTTTGTAATTTAAGTTCCAGAGTTCTTATTTCTTCCCTCAAAATTTTGTATTTCTGTTGTCTTTGTCTGTTCTTTTTTGACATATAAGTCATAGCTAAACCTCTAAAGACAGCTTTAGTGGCTTCCATACATTTTGTAATGTTGTTTCCTCCTTTTTATTTTCTTTAAAATAAAACTCCCTTTCAGTTTTTGCAAAATTTATAAAGTTTTCTTCTTGTAAGATAGCACAGTCCAATCTCTTTGCTTCTTTTTCACTCCTTTCCATTTGGCTATCGCAGGATTATGATCAGCCCAAGTGTTTATATCAATTTCCACTTCCTGAGCCATGGTTTTCATCTATGTAGTCATCCAAATCATATCTATTCTTGATCATGATTGATGCCTGTTTGAATAAAATGTAAACTGCTTTTTATCTGTATTAATCTCTCTCCAAACATCTTTTAGATCTATTTCTTCTGTCATTGTAGAAAAACTTTTTGGTAGTATTTTTCTTCCTCGTTTCCTTTTTTATTGTTTTTATACTCCATTTTTGTATCCACTATCGCATTAAAATCCTCAATTAAACAGACATTATCATAGTCCAATTCTACTAATTTATTATATAACTTTATAAAAAAAGTTTGTTCTGTATTTGGAGCATAAATGACAGTTAAAAGTGTCTTTTTTGTTGTATAAAAATTCTATCATTAGGATTCTCCCATTTTGGTCCTTATATATAGGTTTTATAATATTATTTTAATATTGTTTGTATTTTGTATTGTTTTTAAAATGGCTGTACACCGCCCTGAGTCCCTTCGGGGAGAAGGGCGGTATAAAAGTGCAATAAAAGTGAAAGATATTTAAAATGTATGTCTAGTTGGCTGATGTTGATTGAAATATTTAATCACGTTGTTTTTTCTTAAAAATGAATAAAAATGTCTTGATTTTAAAAAAATGTCACCATCACAATGTAAAAAACACTAGGTGCTTATGATCTTTGTGGAATTCATCAGCTTCTACTCAGATAGGACAGTTGTGCAAAAAATAGCTTCATCCTTCACTCTGATTTCTTATATCAAGATATAGACTTTACAATATACGAATCTGCCTACAGACAAGAAATTGAACAACTAGCCTTGTGGTGTGAAATGAACAACCTAAAACTGAACTCACTCAAAACAGTGGAAATGATTTTAGAAGAAATCAGTCTATTCTATCTACTCTCACAATATCAAACAACACAGTAACAAAAATAAGAGTTCTTCAAATTTCTGGGTTTTACACTATCTCAAGATCTAAAATGGTCAGCCAACATCAAAGTTGTCACTAAAAAAGCACAACAAAGAATGTTCTTTCTGAGACAACTCAGAAAGCTCAGACTACCCAAGGAAGTGCTGACTCAGTTCTACAGAGGAATCATTGAGTCTGTAATCTGCACCTCAATAACTGTCTGGTTTGGCAATGCAGCAATAGAAGATAACATAGACTTCAAAGAATAATTAGAACTGCAGATAACATGATGAATGTTATGTACTTTAACACTATGAATGTATCTTATGCTTATATACAAATGATCATAATTATGCATATACAAACAAATGATCGTGATTATGTTTATATATATTCAAAATGACTATGAATGCATCTTGACTGTATTCTTGTTGTCTATGTATGTAGGTTTTGAGCACTATCACTGAAGACAAATTCTTTGTGTGCCCTGACACACATGGCGAAAATAAATTCTGATGCTGATTCTGAACTGCCTATGATGCACCTGAATGCAAATTTAATTTTGCCTTTTTTGAGCCAAAATGTGCACACAGATTTATCAAAATTATGCATGGAGATGTCTTTATGTTGGAGAAAATTGCTTGTAACACTGCTATTCAGAGAAAAAAATGTAAGCAGAAATGTGTTCGGTTCAGATTTCCATAAAATCGATATACAGTATATGTAAATTCAACACTTAACAAAAAATTCCTGAAAAAAAATATTTTAAGGATATGTTAAATTTGTTTCAATAGAATGAAAGAAATGGAAAGAAATGGAAAATAAAATAAATGAGAAGAATCTGATAAAGTAAACAGTGCTTTCAGCCCTCTCTTTCCAATGATTGTGTCCCTTGAAATCATTTGCTGTACTTGCCTGATGTAGCCTTCAGAATCAGAATTCCATCTCTCTTCATTTTCTATGTTGTTTGCTAATCTGCAAAGCTCAGGCATTGGAAGACTGTGCTTGCAGCAAACATTCGACAGATTTTGAAACATGGCGAAACCATATAAAACACATTCAATCATGCAGAATGTTTTTAGTATCACTCAATGCAATGAAATCGCTTATGTACTTGTAACAATGCTGGAATTAAGAAAAGCTCAACAATTTCCTTCTGGAAAAAAACCACTGAGGATGACCTAAAAAAAAAAAACCCTCTCAGAGGATTCAGGAAAAATTGCAAGTTCCAATTCCAACAGTTAGAACAATTCATGCCTCCAGAAATTGAGGAAGGAAGGAAGGAAGGAAGGAAGGAAGGAAGGAAGGAAGGAAGGAAGGAAGGAAGGAAGGAAGGAAGG
>JANHFO010010163.1:6391-20502 GCA_032468095.1 Pareas carinatus | reverse complement strand
CTGCAGCATAACAAAATTGACAAAAGTGAAGAGAGTCTAAATACTTTCTGAATGCACTGTATACACACACCCTAACACACACACACACACACACACACACACACACACACACCTTTGTCATAATAGTGACTACATTTTTACGAGTATCGATTTTCCATAGTTGCTGTATTGTAGATACTACGTTAAGATTTCAACCTCTGCATAATGAACAGGGATCAATACATTTTTAGCTACACTCAAATGCTGAAAATGCACACATAACAAATTATTGGATGAAATGCTTTTTGTTATCAATGTAGGGTTTTTGAAACATTCATGAGATTTTGAATGCAGGCAAGAATGTCCTTCTACAGTGATGAAGTAACATTATGCAGGCGCTTCATACAGAGGACAACAGTTGTCCAGTTAATAGGATTCTTCTCTTTCTGCCCTTCTAAAGAGAGAGAGTAGATTGAATGATTGATGAAATTGCAATTTGGCATACATATACTTCTATGTGGAGTGACTGCATCGATGATTTAAGTTATGTCCCGGAGAAGAAAAATGCAGATCTGTGTAATGCCTGTTCCTGCTGAGTAGGTAAATGTTTGAACTCAGCTGTAAAACTGAAACTTGTCACATTCCAAATCAAGAAATTTCAGTGCTGTTATTAGTGCTATCAGTAGAAATTGATTCTGATGTTCTCTGCATCTGACAAATCTATGCAAAAGAGAGACATAGATCATCATTGCTGATCAGATATCATCAGTGATTTGATGGCATCCAACTGGGTTATCTGTTTTGCAAAGAGAAGTAAAGCTTCTAAGCAAATTTGCATGATTTTTTTTGTCTTGTTCTAATGACCTTCTAAGGTAAAGTTAATTTACAAAACTCATCTTGATAATATGACTGGATGTAATTTGTTAGAGACTGTTGTGATCAGCTTGCCTTAATGCCATAATGCAACACGTTTTAATGAGTTTTCACACTCTAACTGATAGCACTTTTATAATTCTTACAAATTAAATTATTACAGTTAATGACCCATTTCTTTTTTTGAGCTACTGGGTCAGCTATATGCAACATTTTAGCACAATTCTGGGGTAAAACCAGTCATTGATGATTTAGAACAGTATCCATGCTCAACATATTTCAGTTACTTAATGAAAAGATAATGATAATGGAAAGGTCTTTAGCAGTATTTGAGTTTACTTGTTCCTTTTTTTCATTGAAATGTGCTTTCCCAAACAAATGTGGTCTTGAGCACCTTGGATACAACTAGCTAGTTTTTTAAGCCTTAATCCAAGTAGAAATAAATACTCAACCATTTATGAACCTGGTGGACATCATTTTAAGCCTTCATGACAGAGACATAGTGACAGATATTAGTAAAGGTTCTGGGGCAATCTAAATAACTTCCCTACTTCTTTATTCCATAAAAACTCTGTGTTGAGTTCGCTTAAACAGGAAATGATCAGAACAAGAGCATACATACAATTCCAGTGCTCAGGGATGCACTAACTCAGATTTGTGCATTGTCTGAAAAAGTATTTTCTAAATAACTTGAACTAAAAGCCTCTCTGTATGTGTGCCCCTGTCTTGTACATCCATCAGTTACGTGTTTTTAACAATCTTTCATTTCACTTTATACCTGAACAGGAATAAAGGCTGAAAGTATGCTATAGAAAAATATTTATTTAAGTATGAAATTGTCAGAATGTAAGCCGAAAAATTTAGTTAAAGGTTCTCCAATCCTGATGTAAATTGAACTGAAACAGTCAGTTCTCACTTGCAATTAACAGTTGTGAAAAAACCCAAAATAAATCCATATTGATATAAAATAAGCATTGATATAATTTTTGGTTGGATAAGTCATTATTTGGATTTGTATATATAATTTTTCAAGGAATTCTGAACTTTGTATGTAGAACTCATGCTAAACGACCCACAATCCAAGTGATGTTCTCAAACCATTCAATGAATGTTAGGGGTTGAATGGATTTGAACCAAATCCGCATTTTGAAAATCATTTTGTATTTGTTTCAACTAAGCATAACCGAATTTCCACCTCTGTTTTCCTGGAACTATAGAATATGGCTTCCTGATAGGCTTGAGATCACATTTATAGCACCACAAACATTTGTGTTTGTCAAAAGTACAGTTCTACATTTGATAGTTATGTAAAAATTCAGAGGGGCATTGTTGTTGTCCAAAGCTGCCTTGTGTTGGATATGTCATAGAAACAGCATTCTGAGAAACAGTTTTCTCTTACTAAGCAAATTTCTAGTCCATAAGGATGAGTAAGTAATATTGAATAAATGTAGTAAAGTGGTTATAATTCTGGATTAAGACTAGGGAAACGGCTGCCAAGGTTATTTTAATGAACAAGAGAAAGAGAAGAATCAGATTTTTTTTCCTTGGGAAAGAATTGGAATATAAATATCGTAAATCTTCAAATCCTTTTTGAAATGTGGCCAATCCTTTGTGAAATGTTGGAAGCTTGAATTGTACAATTTAGTAGGGTTCCATCTATCAAGAGAATGTCAGTCCCTGGAATAGATAGGTAACAGTTACATAATAATTATGTAGAAGAGTCATTAACTGTAAAGAAACAGGCCTAGTTTTGACAAGTTATACAAATCAGCCTACTTTAAATCTGCTCATTTCCTGCCTGCTCCATGTTAGATGGTTAACATACAGTATGGCTGCCCTGATATTCTTAAGACATGCAATACTGAGAAAATAGATCAAAGGAGAATTACATTGTACCTCAAAACACATCTTGTGTTCTTGGAAGCTTTATTGAACTGTGAATTATTGTCCTTCTCTGACACACTGTTTATTTTTTCCCCCTTAGGCTTTTTCTCATTGTTCTTGTGATTTCAGACATTATGGCTTTGGTAAGCTACTTTTGGACATTTTGTACAAATAAGATCAAAACCCAGAGACCTCTGCTAATTTGATCAAGGGATATCTGAATTAGCTTCAGACTTCAAAGTTCCTTGAATTAGGTCACTGAGTTGACTTTGAAACACTGCATAAATTGCAATAAGGTCCTCTCTCTCTACTATAATTCTTTGAAATAATTTAATGAATGATCAAAACAAGTTGTAAGTCTGTATTAATGCAATCCTTTTATGGGGCCATTAAGTTAGCTACTAAGTTTTCATCTACTTAATATAGAATTTTAAAGTCTTGAGTAAAAAAAAATCAGATGTACTTGCATACCTACTTTTTAAAATCTTCTCTTCCCTGCTTTCAGAACATAAAAGAGTCTCCTATAAATTTTCAAAGGAAATACCAAATTATCAAGCAAAATGCATTGAGAAATACCCAGGATGGACTGAATAAGCCTATCCTTGTACATAGGGGGAGATTTGGGTGGATGGATCAGGATTCAACAAATAGATGAAGTAATTATAATAAATATAACATTTTAAAATTTTAAAACTATGTTCAGGCTAAAGTTTATATAATACCTGTAGTGTATTCAGATATCACAACATGGCTAGAAAGGATGTGACTTTGGAACAGTAAAGGAAGAGGTTAATGCTTTCAAATCTAAGTCTGTTCCCTTATTATTCCTAGTGGAATTAGTTAAATATGACAAATCAGCTTTTGTTCTATCACATCATAACTAAATTGTTTTGATTTGAACTAGTCCAGGAAATCTCATAAATAGGAGGAAATGTTTGCAAATCCCTGGCTACCTATTGCTGAGTCCAAAATAAAGGTGAAGACATCTTAAGTTGGACTTAACTCTTGGCAGCTACTTTTGTGTAGTTTTCTTGGCAGCAGTATAGAAAGGTCTTGCCATTTCCTTCTGTGTGTGTGTTTGTTTTTCAAATTCTCGATATATCCTACAGACCTGCGATTTCCTGGTCTTATCCCACCCAAATATTAATCTGTTCTGACCTTGCTTTATTCTGGGAGCAACTATGGTTGACGAAGTGTTCCCACCTAATCTGTAGAATCCTCTTAAATACCATCTTCTAATTTTTACTTGTCAGCATTTTAAAGTGCTTTGGATAAACATGTGATAGTATAAACTGTATAAAGTATAGCCAGATCAGAACAGTATAGCCTGAATCAGAACTTTTGTCCATCTGGCCAAATGGTGAAATAAATTGATAGAATTCTTTTTTTTATCTCCATTGTTTCTCCTCTACTAGTACAATTGCTTATGGTGAAGAGGAGACTGCTTTTCCATATTCATGAGATGGGGAAAATTACACTAATTTTTAGACGATAAACTGTAATCACTATCTCTATGGCTTCTTCAGCATGCCTGCTTTTCAGTAATGGTATCATTTAGGTTGATCATTAATGCAACTATAGGGAATTAAAGCTGAAAGAGAAATGACTAGCCAAAGACCATTTAGAAGACTGAAGCAGATGTTGAGAGAAACATGATTGTTCCAGTAAGAATCATCTCATCTCTGCAAGCAGTAGCCAGCAAAATAGAAAGGAGAAGCCAGAGATGATTACGCTTTGGGTCATTTTTAGTAAATATGGTAAAGAAAATGCAGGTTTGTTGCTCTAAGCAGCAGCTGTCTATTTGTGAAAATATTTGTCTGGGCTTAGGGATAGAAATTTACAGTAATTTATTCAGTTTCCTTTGAACTAGAACTCAGTCTCCCAGTTTTCGGCCTGATGCTTTAACCACTACACCAAATTGGTACCCATTCACTTTCTTAGTGACTTGTTATCAGACATACAGTATGTATTTGTTTTTATTTAAACATCATCTTTTGGAGACTAGCTTCTCTTTTCTATTTTGTATAGATGGGTTTGTATGTCCTGAATAATCTGCTTCTAATATGCATTTCAGTTTTGTCACTTTTATTGGCAATACATATGTACTGAATATAGTTGTTGTTTTTTTCCTTTTCTCTAGCACTTCTTCTTTCTTGTTAAAGATTATGGAAGCTGGCTAGACATTGGAACAAGGTACAGATCATTGGTTAGCTCCTCCCATGACTACTTCTTTCGTCCTGATGTTGTTCATAAAATATGTACAGTTTACCGGTCCAACAGTTTGACCAAGAATATTTTGTAAAAAGCGGTTCTGCAAAATGCTGCTTGTTAGTCATGATTTTTTAATTTCTTATCCCTGTTTTATTTTTTTCCTTTCTTGTGTGTGTGTGTGTGTGTTTACCTTATTAACTTAGGTAATAATATGTAGCTTGAGCAGCGATTCTCAAACTGTGAGCCATGGTCTCCTGGCTGATAGACCAATGTTGGTAGACCCAACATTGACAATAGGGGGAAATAATAAGTGAGTTATTAAGGGGAGGTGTTAGAGAAACATATCTAATCCTACGAAAGAGGAAAGCATGATAAATTTAAAATAACTCCCTGATTTTATTTGCATAAGATAAGGCAAAGAGAAGCTTAGAGAAACTTACAAGATTCATATCATCTCTTTGAGGTAGGTCAGGTCAAGAAACAAGTATGGCTAGGTTTCTAGGAATGTCCTTTATTGCTGTAGGATAGCACAAATGAAACTTGAAAGCCTGTATATTTTATATCCTTGATTTACTTATTTCTTCCTGGCTGTCAATGTCACTTCCTTTTCCTTCTAGATTATTTTTAACCTTTGTTTTGAAGTGGTACATTTTGAGATGAGTTACATCTTAAAAGTCTGATATAATCTGCAGCTTTCTTAAAGTGGAAGACACAGTTCTATATTTGAGCACTTTCCCTTGTAAAACAGTCTGCCTCTGAAAAACTAGTACTTTGACTAATTTACTCTTCTTCCTACCTATTTTCGAGTTTTGTTTTGTTTTGTTTTGCTTAGCAGCATGGTACAGATTGTGTATGGAAAAGTGTTCAGATGTACAATCTCATACTAGCATGAAAAGTATAGTTCTGGAACAGCTTTGCTAAATGATTTTTCTGAACTTAGAAAGTCAATATAGATATATTTTTAATTACTTTTAAATTAGTTGATCCATCTATTTTTTTGTCTCCTTATATTCATACATCCACATATGCCATTTCTGCTAATCTATACTTTTAGTTTTTTTTTTACCTTTGAGCAAGATGAAGAATTTGCATATTCAATATTAGTGTAAACATAATATGTGTCTGCCATGTAGGATATCAAATCCTGCCATGAAGTAGAAACTTGATCCTTTGTGTTGTTCTAAAATTGCTATCCTACTTATCCATGAAAACTGATCTTCCAAATAATGCTGCCGGCATGTACTACAGGTTGCTGATAACTTCGTATATATTTGAAGACTGCCATTGGATGATAAAAATTTCTTAGGAATTGCTTTCTATTGCATTGTATTACACTTTCTTTTTTACTCAGCATTTTTGTATTGCTAATATAAGCTTTCCAGAGTTGCTTGATGGTGAGGTAAGCAGCATACAAATTTAATAAATACAAGAGAAATATGTGCAAAACACATTACATATGACTCCCACCCACACCAGTATGTTCTAGCAATCTTAAAAGTTACCATCTCTTTGTTATTCCTTTGATAATTTCAGTAACTAGTAGTAAATCACTTGGGTGAATAAGTAACCATGGATTGAATTGCAAGTAGAACGTTTCTCCAAATTCAAGGCTATTGAAAGAATTTGGTTCATTAAATGATGCACATCATCCAAGCTTTAAATAGCTGTTTCATGATACAAATCCAAAGGAATAGCTGATTTGATTTCACTGTTGCACCAGTATAAATGCCCGTCTTACTTTACATTTTAACTCATTAGTGCAATATCTATGTCCTGGTTATTCTTTCAGTTAAATGGTCATTTAGTCTTTCGATAATTAGCATTTTTCCATGTCCTTAATCATCCTTCTTCAACACGATACTTTGTAAACATGAGTATCATTTTGAATCTCTGCATTACAGATTTCTCTATTTGATCTTCTTATATTTTCTTCTAATACGGTAGAATCTTGCAGTCTTCATCTCTAAAACACAGTGTTTGTTTTTTTGTCATACATCTGAAATACTTTTATGCAATTTTTACTAAGTTTTCTGGCACTCTGTGCAGAGTACCTATGACTTTTCGTCTAGTAAACTGGCCTCTGTGAATTGTTGATGAGCACATTTGAAATCTGAGAAGCATATCCTGGTAATAATTCTCACCAAGTGACTTTCCTCCATGAACATATTTTTTGTTCTCAAAACAACTGCTATGGTTGGCCTGGCCAATCAGCAAACAATTGTATTTTCAGAAGGTAAACTATGTTTTCTGGAGATAAACCCATGAAGAAGCTGTCTGTTAGCATTTTCCTCACCACATCCACCCTTAGCTTACCTTCCTTTTTTGTTCTGAGCAAGATACATTTTCAAACAAATTACTGGATATTTTCTAACAATACAGAGAGCTCAGGTTTCAATGATGGTTTAAATCAGAGACGTCCAACTTTAGGACCTGTGGACTTTAACTCCCAGAATTCCTCAGCCAACCTTGCTGGCTGAGAAATTCTGGAAGATGAAGTCCACAAGACTTACACTTGCCCAGGTTGGACACCCCTGGCTCAAATCATACCTGACAAAGTGCCCTTTTAATGGGAATCCTTTGAATTGTGGATCAATAGATCCCATTCTTCCTTTGACTCAGAAATGAGACTAAAATAGTTCCCTGGTTTTCTTTGTAGAATTCTGTAAAATGAGATAGCATTTACTCTCCTCTTGAATCAAGAAGCCCAACATTGTTTTTAAAATGTCCCGACCCAGGCTTTAACTTTTAGCTACACATGAACATGTAATTTTAGAGGCATAAAATTTAAGGTCTTTATTTTAAAAGAAATGCTTCCAGGTTTGCTTTTGATATCTATCTGTACATGGTCAAGAGAGAATAGAAAGAATTGGCACATGAGGCATTTTAAAACTTTAAAAAAGAAGTTACTTCCTGATGAATCAACCAACCTCTTCAGATCACAGCTTATCTCCTCCCCCACTGATGTTCCTTCTCTAATCATGACTAAACATGAGCAGTTTCCGAATCATGCTGAGTCCTTGTCCTGATTAGCAGCACTCATTGTAAGCTTTGATTGGCATGATGAGAATGCCTTGTTCAGGCTCTGCTAGGCAGAGATAGGTCAGCGGTAGAACATATGCCTCACACATATATCCAACCAAGTTTCAGCTCTTCTCTCTTTTGGAAGAGGATCCTGTACCATTCCAAATGGTCTTGTTTCATCTGAGGTCCAGGATTTATATTGCAGCTTAAAGGCAAAGCAACAGAAATAGCTTTTAACACATTAAATTACTTCTAATGGGAAAAGACAGCTACTATCAATCATCTGGATAGTCGAAAGTGTTCTAGACTGCTAATGCAATGGATGCCTATAAGTAAGAGTAAAACTTGTATGAAGCTTACTGGTTTGTCATCTCTGCGCTTATTACCCTCTGTTTTTGTAAAGTGCGTTCAAGATATGCTTAAACATCACATTAAATCAGTGTAAGCGTAGAATAGCCCCCCTAGTTTTCCATTTCCTTTCAAACAACTGTCTACGCTTAAAAGACTATTGTCTGAATGCAGGGTGCACTTTATATCCAGCCTCTACTAACTAGAGAATGTAGCCAAGATTAGTTTATGGCTATACTCTCTAGGTAATTGTGACCATGTAACCTGCATTTGAAATGTATGCTATGCTCTAGCTAAACAGTGACATCTGTTTGCTTGTTGCATTGCCCAGGGAATGTAGCCAATGAGTGTGAGCAGGTGCCACTCCGTGTAAAACATTAGCCTGGCTTAGCATGATATACACCCTGGCTCAATGTTTATTGTTTAAAAATGCACACCCATGCACATCTAACCCAAACCATATTGCATTTACTAAATACAGTTCCCTTGCCACAAATTATTATGCTTCATTGCTTGAATGTTCAATTCGATGATTATCCACAGCAGTCCTTAGGCCATCAGGCAACGAATCCTAGCTTATGCAGAAAGCAAATTAAACACAAGCGAATAGCTGTTGCTTCTAATCTGTGCTATGCTTGGTCACGGATTTCTGGTAGCAGAGTTGTGACAGACTTCTGCCTAAAGCCTATGACAAATTGCTGCCTCTCATTCCCCATTGGGAAAAATGAAAAGGAATACTGTCATGTTCACATAAGACATTAAACACTCTTCTTCCTACGGATCAGCTTTATTGGGCAACTGCTATGTAAAGTAGGTACACTTTCTTGTGTGTGTGTTATATGTGTGTGTGTTTCATTTTTTTATATATGGAACAAATTAAATACAGTGGGGCAAAAAAGTATTTAGTCAGCCACCAATTGTGCAAATTCTCCCACTTAAAAAGATGAGAGAGACCTGTAATTGACATCATAGGTATACCTCACCTATGAGAGACAAAATGTGAAAACAAATCCAGACAATCACGTTATCTGATTTGGAAAGAATTGATTTGCAATTGAATGCCTCTCTCATCTCCCACTCTTTTCCCGTCACTTCTAGTTGATCAGATTCTTGTAGATAGCTTAAGTTTGTAATATACCTTTATACTCATTTGAACTGCCTGAATCTCCTGATTTCCCCGGCGCTTGATGCTTCTTCCGTGTCCAGATTAAACTTTAGACTGCCAAAGTGAAGCCACCTTCTTGACTTTGCTGTTGGCAAAAATAAGTAACTGCCAGTATATGCTTCTGGTAAAAGTCAACATACTAGCAGATAGGCAGGCTCTGCGTCTCTGCATTCACACAGTGTGTTGTTATCCACTAAAAATCTGCACTTGAGTAATAATAAAATAAATGATTATTTGGTAAGTAAGCTCCATTGAACTCAGTGGAATTTGACTTTTCAATAAATAGACATAGGATTATAGGTACTTCGGATCACACTGCTGTAATTAGTGGTACTTCTAGGTCTAGTAATATGGTTTAAAATGATCATAATTGTAATTTTAAGTAACTTCAGATTTTGGTGAAGAAAATGTCTAGATATATCTGCTTGTTTCTATATTTCTTTTGAAAATAATGGAATGAAAAATGAGTAAATTTCTTTGAGAAAATTGGAAATGTAAGAAGGTGCTTTTATATGGAGTAATTTGTAGTAGACTGTTGAGCTCTTCTAGCTAAGTATTGTCTACAGTATTTGTTTACTGATAATAGATCTCCAAGGTTTTCAATAAGGATCTTTCGTTGTTTTAATCAAAAGATGTTGGGTCATAAAGATAAGATTGTTTCATGCAAAACATGTTCTTTGCCGCTCAATAGAAATATATGCGTTCTGAATGGAAACTACGGCATATATTGATGTGGTATTTCTCTACTACTGATTTTGTGGGAAGAACTGGAAATTCCAGAATCTGTCCGCCATGTGACCACTATTGATTTTATAACTGTTTTTGCAGCAGACAATTTAAGCAAACACAGCAGTTGTAAAGCAAACATTCCAGTTGTTAAGTGAATTCATTGTCCGCAAAGGCTGTTTTTTTTTATCAGAAACTGAAACAATTCATAATCACATGGCTGGTTGCTGAGCACCCAAAATGTAGACACATGTCAGAGGAGGGGAAGAACATCTGTTGGAGCTTCAAATACAGGTCATACGTAGCCCTGGGAAAGTTTGGCAGAACTTAAACTATTGCTATATGAAGTTGAAGACTACCTATAGTTTAAGAGTACAATAGACTATTCTTGATTAATGATAGGATAGCTGAAATTCTGATGATAGCAATATAATTTGCATAACCTACAGTATTGGCAACAATTAAGTAAAAGTGAGCCTCCTATTCTGCTGGGATCAAGGCCATTATTTAATGGAAATATAATTTCTTTGCCAAATTTATAGAACAGAAATCTCAGAGTGTACGCAATGTAACTTAGACTAATACACTCCAGATTTGTCTTGATAGGGTTATACTTGTTTCTCATTCATTATCTTATTATGTGCTCCTGTTTGAAATAGTTTGTATGTATTAATTTTGATCTCTGTTGTATTCTGAATCAATCAACAAATACCTACGCATAAAAAATTCAAAATTATAAATTGTAGAAGGTCTGATTGGAATCAAGGTAGGGAATGCTTGTAAGGCATGGCTTCTGAAATTTTGCTAGTACTTTTACCAGCAATGACCATATGCTGGTGTACATATGTAAGGATTACATACACTCAATGCCAAGTACCTGGAGGAGGCTTAGAATGGAACAGCCTTCAATATCTTGAGCCACTCCCCAACTGCCTCTCCTACAAAAATGCATTTGTAATATTTTCGGGAATCTTTTAATCCAGAGCTCCTCATCTTATTTGGCCCATTCTGAAATTTCAGTTTTATTTTGCTGGCTTTTTTGGATTTGCCAAAATTTATTCTTGTTATGTTCTGTTTTCGGAGAGTTATTCTCTTGAAGATGGATAGACATCTGGTCCTTTATGTAATTCCTTTTCAACATTACATAGGTTGGAAAGATTAAAACTATTTGTTCAAAAACTATGATTGGAAGGCTTCAAAATTATTTTTTAGCAGAATGGGATGGAAATGGTAAGGTTGGAAGACTTTTTATATGGAAACTGTGTCTAATTTTGGCTAAATTTTGCAGGATTTCACGTAATATATCTTTGAAATATTTCCCTTTTATCCCTTTTAAGCAGAGACAATAAGCTTGAGGAAAAGACACAGCAACAGCCTCCAAATTTGCCCTTGCTGTGATGTGAGAAAAACGGCATGTTTAATGTCTCCTGGGAAGGATCTCATTGGTTTTAGTGGGTGCCAGGTTAGTCTAGATCAGTGACTCCCCAACATTTTGGGCACCAGGGATCCGTTCCATGGAAAAAGGATTTTCCGCAGACCGGTGGGGGAGTGGTTTTGCATGCTACAGGCTTGTATCTTGCAAATGGGGCTTGACTTGTTTCCACAGTCTGGTTGCTGGCATGCCATGGCCTGGTGTCGGTCCATGGACCTGAACTTGGGGATCCTTGGTCTACACATATAGGTTAAGCTTGAACTAATCTGGGCAGAACTCAGAAGAATTAATTGACTTGGCTTAATGGGGTCATGCAGCTTTTGGTTTTGGTAACAAAAGGATTGTCATAACTAGTTGAGAAGTTTGTCCCTTCATTTGAAGACTCCCCTCATCAATGGCAGAACTCATAATGTCAAAATTGTGACTTGTTGGCAGTAATTTGTGGTAGTTAATCAACAGAAGAGGACTGGCTTATTGAGATACAGTGTTACAAATGTAGGAAGAGATGAAGTCACATATATAGCATTACCACTCCTATTAAAAGTAGTAAATATGTAGGCCAACATGTGTAAGACTTGGCATCCATTCATCATGAATGAGCTTTTAAATCTTCCACGCTGAACTTGAAAGTAAGGTTTGACTGAAGAATGCATACTAGACTGTTCAAACCTAAGCCCATATTAACAATGCTGAGGAATGAGTTAAACTAAAATTCAACTCAGTTCTCATCACTCTGATATGGACAAACAATAAAACTTGTTGGAGGTCACATTGGAGAGGCTGGGGCACATCCCAAACCAGTGTTTTGCCTTGCTCCTCTAAAAAGGTGTTATAATTCATTTTCTAGTTATTCACACCAGTGTTCTATCACATTACTGCCAAATCACTCAGTCTTTCTCATTATTTTTATATAAAAGTTATGTTGCAGTGATATTCTCTGTTAGAACCAGAGAATCCATTGGATCTAGGAAGCATGTTGAATTGCTATTCAAAGCCACCTCTTTTGATTTCCTACTTTGAAGCAGATTCTCACTTTGGTTTGCAAATCTGTTTTGATGAGATTATTAAACTGAAGAGTTGTTGAATGGAAGTATTACTTTATATAACTCTAGTCCAAAACCACCCATGTAATTAAAGCCTGCTTTTAGCTACAGTTACACAGTTATATATATTGTCAAAAGATATGCAGTATTGTATTTTAGAAATTTCTCAACTCTGAAAGAGGAAATTCCAGACTTCTGCAGCAGAAGCCATGAGCACAATATTTTTGAAAGTTTTTTCAATACCATCAAAATGTAACTATTCTAGTTAGTGTAACTAATCACAAATTGTTGGGAATGTTCTTTTATCCCTGTCTTTGAGATCGGTTTGTTTTATCTTTGCCCATCTCATTCTTCCAGGTTCTTATGAACCATTCTTATGAGCTACAACTCTTGTAAGTTAATATTTATGTGTCCAAGGCTTCATTTACTCTTCTCTATACTTAAATAACTCAGTGACTTTTTATTTATTTTTATTAAATTTATATACCGTACATCTCACTCTAAATGCAACTCTTTTTTATAGTTTGTAGGATTTCTCCACGAGGAGAGGCAGCTGTGTAACAGGGTTCCTGTACCTATGTCGGAAATTTTATTGCTTGTCCCTTGTCAGAGTACCTTGGGCTTGACTGATGAGCACAGCTAACATGTAGGGTGCTATCACATGCATAGAGATAATTGCACAAATGTTGGTTAATGTTGGAGGGAAGAAAACCCTCCAATTTTTTTCTTAAGTTACAAAAATATTTCATAACCTCTGCCACGTTAAGATGTGTAGACTTCAACATGCTAGCTGGGGAGAGGCTGAGGTTGAGAAATGCTGAGTTACAATAAGTAATGGGCCATTTAAAGAATTTGTTGGGATTTAGATTATAAAAATTATCTAGATTTTCTGAACAGTTATTTAATCTTTTCGTTTTGTCTATTAGGAATGGTTTGAAGGTCTGCAGAAATTTTACTGAGTACAAATTGTTTATATTCTGCTGAATGTTAAGATACAGTGCATTGAAGTAATATGTCAATAATATCTGTTTTTCTTTAAGGTTTCCTCAGCAGTTCAATTTATTTAACATTAGAAAATTGTCAGGTTACTTAATTTCTGAGTTCAAATGAATACTTATGTTTTAATCAAAAATACTATAGCAATTGTTCTGTAATCATTATTTATAGAATACAAAGGACTAAATTCAGTTGCTTGGGAAATATTCAAATGATTTTGTATTGCCTTAGTTCCAATTACCGTATTTTTCGCACCATAAGCCGCACTTTTCCCCCAAAAAAAGGGGGGGGAAGTGTCTGTGTCTTATGGAGCGAATACTCCCAAAAAGCGTGGGAGATCGCTCCGCAGGCTGCTCCAAAGTCCGGAACAAAGTCCGGAGATCAGCTTGAAAGCCAAACTGAAGGCTTCCCAGCACCCTGCGGAGCGATCTCC
>JANHFO010010162.1:0-10652 GCA_032468095.1 Pareas carinatus | reverse complement strand
AAGTCTTCATTGTGTACTACCTTCAATGCATCTTCTTCACTGTTCTTCAGATAATATTCCAATGCTCATTTTATTGGATGTGTTTATTATATTAATACACTTGTCTGTTGCACTTGTAGTGCCCACTTATTTTTCTTGGTAAGTAAAGTCTGTCAACATTGCTGTGTAGATGAAAGTCACAATTCATCGTCACTATTTTTCTGATTTTCCTATCCAGGGCTTTTAGTTCAGCTTGAGTCCAATCTGACTGTGTATAGTGCACTGGATTTAAACTGAATTATTACTAACCCTAAACTCTCAATAAGTGGTCCAGAAACTCCATAGTTTACCAAACTCCAGGGGCAAAATCACTGTGAACTTCCCAGAAAACGTATATCTGAATTAAGGAAGCATTAGTGAGGTGGAAACAGAATATGATTATAGCTTCTTTAGAAAAAACAACGGAGAGATCCACCCATATCATAGCACATTTCCTGCTTTAGATCTGAAGAGTAGCACATTTCCAGTAATGTTGTATGTAATAGAGCCATCCTGTTATAAAAAGCATGAACAGAAAATATCATTATGGTATTTATGATATGCCATATGTCATGTTATGCAGTTTTCTCTCTATCCAAAAATAGTAAAAAAAAAGTCTTGCATTCTATCTAGTGCTGATGAGGTGCGTAACATGCCCAAGTCTGCAGTGCAGACTTGATAATCATGCTTTGTGTTGAAAATATAAGCAAATAATGTCTATCTCTATCTCACTTCTATCTCAGGACCATTTTAAAGTTAAAGTAATCTCAAATAACTTTCCATTGATTTCACCAGGACTTGAGTACACCTAAGATTTAAGGCACAGGATTGCCCTATTAAAAAAATCCTAGGCAATCCAGAATAGAAATTAACCTCAATATTTAAAAGATAACCCATTATTAGAGAGATAATTTGATCTAGTGGTTAAAAAAAATCAAACTGGAAGACATTATTTGCTTATATTTTCAACACAAAGCAGGATTACAAATGAATAGTTGTTCTACCTTAAGCACAAATACAGCTGGGTCTGTCAGCCCTAGGAAGAAGGCAAGGAAAGCTCCTTCTAAAATCTCATAAGAAAACTGCTTAGACTTGTAGGAAATTACCATAGGTCAAGACTGACTTGAAGGCATCTGCATGGGAGTGGGGGAGAAGAGTGAAAGAGAGGGAGAGGAGAGAGAGAGGGAGAGGGAGGGATGGAGGAAGGGAGAGAGGGAGGGAGAGGAGAGAGAGAGAGCGAGAGAGAGAGAGAGAGAGAGAGAGAGAGAGAGAGAGAGAGGCTTTATTTTGGTTCTTGTTCTTCCAGCATTGTCACTTACCATATCATACTTCTAACATGCTTCCTTGGAAATCAATTCAGCAGCTATGAATGGAAAGTGTTAGCAGACAGATATGTTTTGAAACAGTAGATTTAAAATACAAATCACAGATTCATTGCACACAGACATTACTTTTCCTACAAGAAAACAAAACAGGAGTTGAATATTATTTGGCTTTGACTGGGCATTCTCTACTGCTGTTTTGATGAAATAGGGCATAGAAACCAATGAAACCTTTCCACCACAAGCAACCGAAGCTGAACTTTCCCAACTCTAAACCACTTCTGTGGACAGAGGCCTGCCAGATTGCTGAGGTGCGCCGTCATTTGCCAAAACGTCACCACACACTATAACAAATCATTCTGCTCTACAGCAACTTCTATTAAATTAAAAATCTCATTGGAAAGAATATATGGTAAATCTGTCTCTGCTCTATAGGATAATGTGAAATGAGGGACTTTGTGTGAACTGACATAAATTACAGGCACAAGTCTATGGATAAAAGGAGCAGGGCATCCTGATTTACAGGGAGCAGCATGGCTTCAGCAGCCCCAATCCCAGTCTGTATAACAAAAGAAGCTTTTCAGTGGGGAAGGCTTGGGAGAAATTCACTAAGATTCCTTTTCGGTCAAGCATGAACACTGCGCCAAGAAAAAGGACATAAATCAAGTATTTTGTACATGAAGTGAGCAATTTATACAGCATGAAAATGGTTACATATTAGTCAACAGAGATACCAATAAATGATAATAAGTTTATCACCTTGAGGGAAAAGCCAGAAGGAGAAGCCCAGGCTAGAAATTTTACTTCATCCATTCATGGAAAGACCACCAACAGCAGGAAAGAATTCATTTGGGACAGCCCATTCCCCAGATTTCTCAGGGAATGGCTTAAAAAAATCATGTGCCCTGTGAAGAAGCAAAGATTGCTCTCCCAGACTGCTGGTGCTTTCCGGTCATTACAAGACCAAGAACATCAAAAACAAATTCTGAATTTGCCTTTTGCCTTTCTGTTTTAATTTCTTAGAATTGTTCTTGGGTCCACAATGTTGTTCCCTTTCAGGGTGAACAGAGTAATCCAAAGCATAGAAAGGGTGAAAGAAATAGCAGGCTGAAGAAACTGGCATGGGCTAAGGAAAAGAAGAGGAAGAAAAAAGCCTAATGAAACACATGGAGACCAGAAGTATAACTCAGTTTGTGACAAAAAACATAAATCATGGTCAAGCCACCATGCAAATGTTTGTAATTGTGGACTGGTTGTCAAGTGTTCAAACTGTGATCATGGGATCATGTGGGGGGGGGAA
Source organism: Pareas carinatus (assembly GCA_032468095.1). NCBI lineage: Eukaryota > Metazoa > Chordata > Lepidosauria > Squamata > Pareidae > Pareas > Pareas carinatus. Next base: position 8,012 of record JANHFO010010162.1, on the reverse strand, counting down.
CGGCCATTGGAACTTTGAAAGTGGGTTATAAGTAGCTCTGGGAAGGTCCATCATAACTTTGAATGGTTGCTAAGCAGCCAGTCATAAATTGAGGACTACCTTATATTTATATTTACACTTACTCGCCAATAATGACTTCCATGCCATTATTGTAGACAAGTAGACAGAAGCACAGCCATTTTCACATCTTTGACAAGCATTCATTTCTCACAAGAACCACATACTTCTTAGTACATGCTTTCTTTTATCACAGAGCAATCAAGCTTCAGCTCCATATGTGTCCAGATACTGAATGATTCAGAGCTGTGTATTTTATCACACAATTTTTTCTAAACATGCTGAAGACTTTTTTTAAAGGCTTATATATTTTTCAATTACCTTGAAGCACAAAACTCTGGTTAGCACATTCTCTGCCTAGCATAAACCACACTCACTTTTTGTTTATTATCCCTTCTTGTAGCCTTTGATCAAAATCCTGCCAATCCCAGTTTACAGGTCCATTTTTTGAAATGAATGAATCCTCCCTACATTTTCTATTCCTTTTTATTATCAATTATGTAACCAAGGTTACATTCCCCCAATCAGAAAACAACACAGTGGAGATTAAGCAAGCCACACTCCTGGTTAACAGATCATTTCTCTATTTTAGTATTTCTCCAATTATACCACATATTCCTTCAGCTTGACCCTTTTTCAATATTCTCACAGCATTTATTACTTTTTTCCATTCATTTTTTTCTTGGCTCCTGACATTTATAGCGTTTATTTCAATTTTACTCTTCAGTATACCATAATTGTTCTGCCCAAATAATTTTATCCCTTTTAAAAAAATGTATTTCATTCACCCTGCTGAAGGCTTCTTGTTTAGACATCTTTACTCATTTCCAAAATAATTTTTGTTCCCATCAAAATTGCTTGCTACTTTTCTTCTTAACTTGCTACTTTTAATCTTAACCATGGCTAACTCTTGTTTGACTCTGTGTTTTGCAACCATCCGTTTCATTTTTCTTGAGGTTTGCCCTGGAAGTCTCCTGTGCTCTTCATACAGCTTTACTGTAGAGAAAAACTGAGCATGAAACCTTTAAAGCGCTCCATGGCATCGGACAAGGGTATCTGCGGGAATGCCTACTACCAGCTAATACCTCCCACAGGCTGGTACGCACGCACAGAGAGGGCCTCATCAGGGTGCCGTCGGCCAAACAATGTCGGCTGGCGACCCCCATGGTGAGAGCCTTCTCTGTGGCAGCACCAGCCCTATGGAACGAGCTTCCCCCGGAATTTCGGACCATCACGGATCTCCTGGTCTTCCGTCGGGCTCTAAAAACCTTTTTATTCTCCCAAGCCGGGCTGTCCTGACCCCCCTTTTATATTTTATATTTTGTATTTTAATTTGGTTTTAAATTTGAAATTTTCATATGAAATTTTTAGCCAGGCCAGTGTAATTCTTTTAATGGGTTTTAATCATTGTATGTTGGTCTTCTTTTTATTTCTGGCTGTACACCGCCCCGAGTCCCTCGGGAGAGGGGCAGTATATAAATTTAAAAAATAAATAATAAAAATAAAATGTTGTGCACTTTAACTCTTTGAAGTCCACTGGTTCACTACATAGTATCAAAGCGAAAGGAAAATAATAGCTTTCAGTTCAGCTAAATTGTGTTACTAATACTTTGTTACTTCTCCACGAGGATTAGTTTAGAGTTTTTACATTTTACAGAAAACGTGAAAAAATAACAACATAGACTCAAGAGAAATCTGTTGTTACTTATTGTTACTTATTTCTGCATGATTTAATTTCTTAAACAATAGAGATCTGCATGTGAAGATTCTGACTATGTGGAAGTGAATAGTTGGTTTAAAGCACATTTGAGTGTCTTGTACTGTAAGCAAAATTGTTTCCAGGTAGCAATAACTCCAAAATTAATTTCCCAGGACTTTGAAAGTTACCTTCTTGGAAATTTGGCTGTAAGATTTGTCTAAACTTCTGGCCCAAGCAAACTTTCAGAAGAAAGTGATTGATTAAGGGAGATCATGTTTCATTATAACTATCTACACATGCTTGAAGAGAAGAGATAGCTTTATGGTACTAATTTTCACAAGCTTGAAGTCATGGTGTTACTTGCAATTGTGAGGTTCCAGAATCCCGGTTTGAAATAGCTGAAGACACATGAATAATCTTTTTAAGAGCTTTATTTATAGCGTTTGCAAACGGGTCTCTCCGCCCTTGTACAGCGTAGGGTCAGAAAGACAGATACCATGGCCATGAAATTCATATTTAAACCTTTTTACAAATAATTCAACCCCCTACTCTGCCCCTCCTTCCTGGATTCACAATCTTGGCAGTTACAATATTCTATGACATTTATACAGTATTCTCAGGATATTTATCCTTTCCAGGCAAAAAACCTTTCGTGATCTAACTTGATCACATTCCCAGAAACATTCCTGAATATAATGCTTGTTATTGTTCAAATTAGCAGAAAAACAAGTAATGTAAGTATTCGGCTGATCAGGTTATACAAAAGACAAACATGGAGTAACTTTTGCTCCTGAACCGACAGTGAAACCTTTCAGGAATAAAATTTTTATATATTTTTCTGACACAATTATGAAGGAGTTGCTTACTGGTATAAATTAGATATAAATGGCTTAAGTGAAATATGGTAATTCTTTAAATAGCCAAAAATAATTCTTTGGGTCATCTGAAGTTTCTTTCTTCTAGCCTTCCTTATCAACCAGTAGCCGCATTGTGACTCATGATATTCCTGTAGGAATTATCCCTAGAAAGCTATGGAATGACTTTAGAGAACCCAGTGTGCCCAACTTTGATGTAAGTAACTATTAATTTGCAGAGATTGAAACTAGATTTAAAAAACATTTTTATTTCGCTTCTTCACAAATTTCTTATTGCATTTAAAGTTTTAGGGTAGCATTTTTTTAAAAAAATTCTGACATAGCTGTTAAAACAAATATCCTTTTTTGTTCTTAGCATTTATGTTGTAAGATTTGGTACCAGTGAACATTTTCATCTGTACTCTTTCCAATATTTTGTGTCATTTTCACTTTGATTTTTATGCATCGATTCCATGCATCAGATTATAGACGTACTTCCAAATGTAAGACTGTAATGCAATCCAAGGTTTAATTCCACAAAATATTATAGGTGACACTGAAGAGTTGCTTGAAATCACAAACCAAATTAATTATAGTCAAGATTATGCCAAAAGGAGAAAACAAAAGAATCATAGACAAGACAGTGAAGGAACTACATTTTCTTATGTTCAAGATTCCCTACCACAAGCTGATTCTCAAACATGGGCAATAGAAACCTTTTCATTACTCAGTTGGTGTTCATTAAGATTCATCTCACTAAGTTACTAGGCTTAATGCAGTTAGTACTTATTAAACTAGAACTGAGACACTCCTTTAAAAAGAATTTTATTAATTTTTAACAAAAAATAAACAAAAAGAAAAACAAGGTGATTAAATATTTTGATCAACATCAACCATTCAGGTATATATTTTTACATATCTTTCATCAATACCTATTAATCTTACTGGTACAATTTCACACCTACTCCTTCCATTTCCTGTCTAAGAACTGGAACACTTTTGAGTCAACTTTATTGTCAATAAGCTTATCTTGATTTGATTCTTTGCATATTCTAGGTGGTTCCTTGAAGTACTGAGTCAAGCCTTGATTCTGGCTCAGATCTTAAGCTAGAATCAACTTAGTTGTTGCAGATACCTAAGTAGAATTCTTCTCTGAGGAGTTGGCCCAAACTCAGGCCATAATACCTCAAAAATACGTACTTCAGCCCAGAGCAACTTCATCCAAAATTTCTATTTTATAAAGTAAGGTTAAACAGGACACTTTTCTTTAAGGCCACAAGAGGAGGCTTCTAAACTTTTCTGACCTCTCCTTCCCTAAATCTAGAATTCTCATTTGAAGAATGATGCAGGAAGAAAAAAAGATATATTTAGAAGTATGGCCTGGTTCAGAGTTTAGCTATAGTATTTTTTCTTATTTGTTATATTTGGGTGAGTTCACTCAAAACCATATACAATTCAATCTTGCTAAACCATAGAATGTCACTTGGTTCTAAATTAGCTTAATTTTCCATGGGATAAGGTATCATCTTGGAAAGTATGTTACTGCTAAGATATTCCTAGGTCATCTAGAGTGCTATTGATCCTATTTTGCAGGTCAGTATTTATTTACCTGTGTTGAAGACCATGAAAAGTGTTGTGGAAAGAATGAAAAATCTCAGCAATTCTGTTGTAAGTTACAATATGTTTAATTGTGAAGGCATATTTGGAAAGAGAGCTAAATATACTTGAGTTGCATTTCTACTTAAGTATTGCAGTATTTGGAGCCATACTATTTTAAGATGGTGTTTATATAATCAGGAATTGTATAAATCGCTTTCTCAAAATGAATTACAGATAAAGCAAATCTATTCCAGGTTAGACCATGGTGGGAATAGTGACATATTAATCTTTTTGTTTTCTCCTCTAAGTTATGACACACACTGATTTGGCACATAATGTATATCAGGATTTGGTTTCCCAGCTTGTTCAGTCTTACAAACGAGCAGAGACATCGTCTTATTTGGCTGATACCTGATAGTAATCTGACATGCAAACTTACATATTTGATATTGAATGCTTGCCAAGATAATATTATGACTGCAGCATTTAGAATTCATTTGGGGAAAGGAACTTCAGTGTTTTGTAGGCACAAATATAGCATCTGCTAGCAACGTTTTAAAACCAGTTGTATCTTTATCATGCTTCAGATGTCAGCCCTGCAATTCTGGGAAAAGATGTTGTTGCATTAAAAGGTGGTACATTAGTGCCTTTTGCATAATGTAAAGGACCTTTGAATTTTAAGTACTAAGTAGTACCAACATTCAAACATACTGTATGTAAAGACCCACCAGGACCTAAACAATTGTGAAGTGATAGTGGGATTTGCTGTTTTTCACAAAAAATTTAACTCATATCACAACCCTATGATAATTGTATTATTGACTAAGATAATAGTGGTTCAAATGATTTCTGGAGAGTTAGAGATTTTGCATTATACTTTTGGACTAGCAATCAAATTGTGAAATGTTAAGATGTTTTAGGTGTTTTCATTCAAAGATTGTCTGACATAATCAGCATAGTAAATCATAAAAATATTTATTGGAAGACTCATTAGTCCGTTTATTCTCACCTTTATTTTGGTTCTTAGTTCTTCAACTATTTTTCCAAACAACTGGGCATCCTCTCAAAAGAACCACTTTTCAGCCACAGGTCATTTTAATTTTTTTAAAATGCTGTGAAGCCTATATTGTGTAAATAAAGTGAAGCTAGTGACTTGGTATTTTTGACCCAGTTCCCCTTTCCAGTTTTTGGTAAATGAATCCTAATTACAGACAGTTAAAATAATAAAAATGTTAATTAAAATAATAGAAAGGTGCCAGTAGGCATATTGAGGCTTGTAGGCTTGTCTGGATATGGACTACAGATTAAAGTAAATAAAGATGCTCTTAAGAGTGTATAGCTAGCTTTTCTGTCTTAGTTTTCAATTCTTACAAATATACCATATATTCCTTTTTCTTTTGCATATTTGCCAGACTGTTCAGACTCTTATCTTTAGTTAGTAGGGGGTGAGTATATTCATGGTGAAAAAGATTTCACTTGTTTTAAAATTAAACAACTCTTACCAAGATGACACTAATGTAGGCTCTTAAATTATGAGGGGGATCTATTTAATTAGCAGTCCTGCTTTTTGTGGTTGTTCAGAGTACCAAGACTCTTTGAAATTCAGCTTCTCTATCCTCAAAAATGCAGTACATGCTGAGGATAACTCTACATATACCAAGTAATTAATTCAGGTTTCAGTGCAGTTTTTATGCTGTATGGTTGTGCTCATAAGCATGTGGTCTGAATGAACTGGAAAACGTTATTAATGGTTTTCGAAACTGATTTGTTTCCATGTAGGTAATAGAAGCAAATCTAAATGGAGAGATGGAATTGAAAATAGAAAGTGATCTAGTGTGTATTACAACTCACTTTAGAGACCTTGGAAATCCTCCCTGGGGTAAGCATTTTATTTTATTTTTTTCCAGAGCAGGAGAGATTTCACACATCTTTAGAAAAGAAGTAGTACAATGAAGCTAGAGGTATTTTACTGGGAATAAAGTACCATTGAAAAGAGAGGGTTTTACACCTGCACATAACACTGTACAGATAATCCTCGAGTTCCAAATGTAATGGAGTCTGCCAGTTACATTTGTAACCTGAGGATTTGTTGAAGTGAATCATGCTTTCGACCACACATTTGCTAATCAAATGCATGGGTGGTTAAATGCACAAGGTATCTCCAGGTGGAGAAGACCATAGGGGATCTAGTGCTTCTGACCACTCAAAGCCTTTCCCAATCAACTGTGATATCTCATGCCCCCCCCCAATTCTGCCCAACCGAGTCCACTTACCTTTAGAGCTGTCTCCTCTCCAGCCTCTCTGACTCAGTTTTGCTTTGAGCAAAAGTTTGCTGAAGCCTATAGGGAGATTGTGTCCTTTTAGGCTCTGGTCGTCTGCAAAAAGCCCTTGCCACTGAAAATGGAGCCCAGAAGGGACATGGCTGCATGTGTTTTTGGCAGCAAGGGCTTTTGGCAAAAACGATTGAAGCCTAGAAGGAAATTGCATCCCTCTAGGCTCCAATTATTTTTGTAAAAAGCTCTTGCCACTGAAAACGGAGCCCAGGGGGGCTTTCGCACATTCCTCTGGGCCTCTATTTACGTTAGCAAATGCCTTTCCTACCTCCTATGTCCCTACAAATTTCTGTTCTTGACGGCAATAGCTTTTTGCAAAGACAGCAAAAGACTTTGCAAATGGAGGTAAAACTTCTGTACTTCAGGCCTTCCCTCTGTTTACAAATCCTTTTGCCACAGATCATGTCCAGGCCTCCATTTGCTGAGAACATAAACCTAAAGTACCAAGAGATCATGCAAGATCAGTAGCATGAGATCTCGCAGTACTTTAGGCCACCATTCTCTGTGAACATACCAAAAGCCTGATGAAGCACCGAAGCAGGCCAAGGAATTGAAAGTTTGCTAGATCTTTATAAGGTAAGTAAGTCTCCACAGGCCCAGTGCCTGAGGATACCTGGGCACGGAGGCAGGGTAAATGTTGCAGTGCCTCTGCAGTCGTTCATAAGTGTGAATTATCCATAATCCTATTGTGAATACAGTAGCCACCTTGGCATTATAATACAGATTTGGATGACCTTTGAGAAAGATGTTCAATAGTGATGTGCCGTAGTTGCCTTGTATCAGCTCACAAGAACATATTGCTAAAGTTTCTGGAATTTTGTGAGCTGGGTGAAAGCAGAACTGAGCCACTATGTTTAATGATAGCAATGGAGCCAACATTGGATTGGGGGAAACAGACTCAAGCTCAATCCCTCCAAGACTGAGTGGCTGTGGTTTCCAGCATCCCGATATAGCCAGCTGACTCCATTGCTGGCTATTGGGGGCAAAATTCTGGCCCCCACAGAGAGGATTCGCAATCTGGGGGTCCTCTTGGATGCGCAGCTGTCCCTAGATGACCATCTGGCAGCAGTCACCAGGGGGGCCTTTTATCAGGCACGCCTGATACTCCAGTTGTGGCACTTTCTGGATCTGGACTCCCTACGAACGGTCACTCAAGCACTCGTCACTTCCCACCTGGACTACTGCAATTCTCTCTACATGGGACGCATCCGAAGACTCCAGGTGGTGCAGAATGCAGCTGCGCAGGGGATTATGGGAGCCAGTGGCTGTGCCCACGTGACTCCCCTCCTGCGCAAGCTGCACTAGCTGCCTGTGGCCTTTCGGGTGCGTTTCAAGATGTTGGTTACCACCTTTAAAGCGCTCCATGGCTTAGGACCTGGATATCTACAGGACAGCATTCTACCAGCAAATACCTCCCACCGACCCGTCCGCTCCCACAGAGAGGGCCTCCTCAGGGTGCCGTCGGCCAGA
>JANHFO010010161.1:0-11808 GCA_032468095.1 Pareas carinatus | reverse complement strand
TCCTGCGCACCATCCTTGTACCCAAGGAACCTGTTTGTAGCCAACACTGGTTACAAGCCAGGGGTGCTCTGACACTAATTATGATCATAAGTTGAGGACTACCTGCATAAGGTAAAATTCTTAGAGGTGAAATTCTGGAAAATTTAAAATAAATATGAACATAACAAAACCTAGCAAGACAACACAGCTTCCAGGATTGTTTTTTTTTTTTAGCAATTCAGTGATGCAAGGATGACAGGGAAAATACCTCTCTAATTAACTGGATCATGCTTTCTGTCTGGGCTACAAAAATTGAGATTACCACTAGATGGCAAAGTAGAGGTTCAATAAATTGTTGCTGCCATCTACTGATCACCTGGATTTTTATAGCCTGGATTTGAGAGACCTAGTTCTAATCTAATGAGTCAGAGTTTGTTAAAAACCAAATACTTTAGCTGAACTACTTAAGAAAGTTTTGATACAGAGCTTACATTTAACCTTTCTTTGCTTAACCATGCTTTCTTGAATATCCCTCTGTGGACCAAGTTCACTTAAGACATAGACTATGCTCTACAAATGGCACTTTCATGCATTTCGCTATGGTAAGTTACATTCAACAATGGCTCTTTGAATAAACCATACTAAAATTGTACTAGGTTATAATTAATCATGGTTTGCAAACCAAAATGCTTGCATTCATACAACTGGCTAAGTCAAAGCCCAACAAATTCCATTACGGTTTAACACAATACCTACATCCAGTCACTATATCATCAACATTGTGCCTTTTAACTTGAGACAAAATGAAATGTCAACCTCATGTACAATTAATTTAAAAAGCTACTTTTCAGGTTTTACTGTTTTTTTTTAAAAAAAATCAGAAATATGATATCCTTAAATGACTGAGGCAACAAAGTGGCACGTTTGTACCACCAGAATTGTGCCCATGAGCCGTTCCCCACTCTCTAATTGAAGAACTTTCATCCTTTTTTTGAGTTGGCAGAACACTTTACCAGCATGACAATTGCTGTCTCCATTGCCAATCCCTGCCTGCTTCCGTTACTCTATTTCCAGACCCTGTGGGCATCCTGACTTCCTTCCAAAGCAAAGGGGGAACAATATTTTTATAAACCTCAAGGCCATCCTTGGATTGCACTGGAGTAAAGGAGAAAACACCCGTTCTGTTTTTGCTTCATAGGTCTGTAAAAGATACCAGATTTGAAGGGAAAATGTTGATTCTGAGCATACCTGGGCACACACATCATTTACTTCCTCCAGTCATGTACCTCCTTAAACCAAAGGTCCTTTCCTGGAGCTGCATCAAGCTGCGAAAGCCATGAAAAGGATGCAGCTTTCTAATAGGTCACCGATAGTTGCAAGAGGAAGACCCCGCACACACCAAATCCCCTTTTCTTCAGATTGCTCCCCAGTCCTATTGCTTGACTCTTTCACAGTGTTAACTGATATCTCACAGATGATTTAAGGGTATCCCATTCATGAGTTGGGGATGAGATGAAGACAAGCTCATGGGTCTATGGCCGAAAAATGTTTGTACCATTGTGAATAGCAACCAGGGAATGGCCCTAAGTAGAATCATTTTGGGTGGCAGTCTTAAAAGAAGCAGACTTAAAACTGTCTTGCATCATGTGAATCAGAGATCTCTGGACCAGCCATGTCGGGGTGCGTGAATGGGTGGGTATTTTGCGCTGTGGTCCCACATGAAAATCAGGCGTGATTCACCATTCACACAATGGTAGTTGCCCTTTTGATTTTTCTTATTCTTTGCCTTTTGAATGCCTGTGTTCTGGACTAAACAACTTTGGGTTAGAATTCGTTCTTAGGGCCAAGCTATTTACGTGAATAATAATTCATAATATTCACGCTGGTAGGTGGGTAGTGTATGCTATGTAAATGACAATCAGGCTATGTAAAAGCCTGATTAATGCTAAGACTGCAAAGGTCAACGTGGAAGGGAATTTTAACTTTCTTAGGCAGCTGCAAATTTCTCTTGACATTCAGGTAGCAGATTTGGAGAGATTATTTTTTTGTTGGGAATGTAGCTGGGGAGAGAAATAACTGTTTGTTCATTTAAATTTTGATATGCTTTGTTTCAGGTCTATATTGGCGTGCCAGGGTATTTCACACTTTTAAAAAAAATAACATGAAACAAAATGGAAAATAAGACTAGAATACAAAATCATAACAAACTTCAAGTTTTTAGTGAAAAATATAGCATGGAAGATTAGCAGTCAATCATTTTAAATTACAATTTCAAAGTAGAAGCAGAATTGAAGAAAATTACCTCCCTCCCACCATGAAATGAAGTCTTCAGAGCTTCTTTAAAAGCAATATACAAATCTACAAGTGAGTCAGGCAAACTCGGCTCCAAAACATTTTTTAATAATGAGTCACCTCAAAAGAGACCCTGCTTCTTTTGCTCATTAGCCTGACGAACCTCCCTGGTCTATTTGGAAGGCTCCTACAGGGAAATGGTTAAATTTCTCCTTACCCCAAAACAAACAAACAAACAAACAAACAAACAAAAACCTCTGCAGATTAAACTATTTTTATATAATTGACTGTCTACTTTAGGTTTATTCAAGAATTGTGTGTGTGATACTCTTTCCCGATAATCCGTTAATATACCACCATTTTAAAAACCTTTTACTATCTTTTTTCCTTTCTTTTACTGCTGATACTCCCCCCTCAAAAAACCTCTTTTGTTGCTTAGAAATCTCCTTGTGAGCTTAACTTCCTTTTCTAACTTTCTGTAAGTAATAGCTACTTGCTGGTGCACTCACTTGTGGATTTCATCCTTCGTCTTATTTCCGACACATATCAAAAGCTCTGCAAGCATCCACAACAGTTTAAGCTATTTTCCTTTTCTCCCATCTCATCGGAGTGATCTGTGATTGCACTTAAAAGTATTTTATTTGTGAGAAATTCCAATTCCACATTAACTCATTTTATCTTTAGGAACTCTGCCCTTGGATCTTTCCTAGTATTTCCAACGTCACTGAAACTGGTTCTCTTGAAATCCATTTACAACTTCGCTTCACTTTTTTCTCCTGTAATATCTTGAATTTTAAAACTATGTGGTCAATTCTTTCCAGAGTTTTTCCTCTGTGCTGGCCCTGCTGGTTGCCAGCCAACATGATAGCAAGTTGGATGCTTGCCACAGTCCAGTAATACACAAACTCAGAAGTTTAGGAAGAATCTTTTTTGCATATAGCTAAAGATAGTAAGTGTAACATAAGTCAAAGACTTGGCACAGGGTAAGACCAAAAATCCGAAACATGAGCAACATCCAGACACATGACACGGTGAGATTGGATCCAGAGTTCAAAGTATAGCAAAGTAAACACAACAGAGCTGAGGCTTGAAAAGCTCTCCTCTGGGAGTGAGGCCAATAAATAAGCTCAGTTGAGCCATCACCCAGATGCACAATTGGTGCCCTTTACTCATTAAAGTGTACTTGACTGGTTTTTAGTTGGTCTTTATGACCTGGGGATTTCAGCCCTCTGCATTAAATCATTACGTAGTATTAAATTGTGCCTCTGTTCAGGGTTGGGATGCTGAACCTCAGAGTCGTAGGAGCTGTCAGTAGAGCAGACAGGGAGTCCTGAGAATTTGCTGACTCTGCCTCAACTAGAGTGGAATTATTGACTTCAATGCTGATGGAATCTCCAGAACTATTAGCAAATCAAATAAATCAACAAATAAAATTTCTCCCAGATACTTGCCATTCCCACAACTTCCTCCTCCTCATCTGAAGATAAGTTCACCAGGAACTTAGTTCTTTTACCTCTTCAGCCCATTCTTCCCTAGTTGTTAGAAGTAGAAGATTCCACTCTGCTCCTTTATTGTGTCTTCAATTTTCTAGTAAATAAATCGGTCAGTGATACTTTGCAATCCTCGCAGACATTTGAGTAGCTGAAGCTTTTTGGTATCACCATATTTCTCCTCCCTGAAAGATCAGTAATCCGGTCCAGGAAGAAGTTATTTAGATCTTCTAAATGGCTTGGTGGTCTATTCCGTCTTCCTGTTATACATAATAATTGTTTTCTCTTCCTTGCATTCTTATTCAAATATTCTTGATTGTACTTATACTCAGATCATAGTTCTCAAAAGATGTGAGAACTTCCTTCACTTATAAAACTACTCCCTTTTTGTCTGGCCTATTCCTCTGGAATAAGTTATACTCTTCAATCCTTGTTTTCCATTCCCATAAGCCTTCCTTAATAACTAATTAAGCCATAATCACTTTTTTGCATTAAGATTTCCTGTTTGTTTCCTGCATTCTGGATTCTATAATGATGCTGAAATCCTTGGGTCATATATGTTAACCTATTCTTTCATGTATTTCCGTATACCTTATTAGGGGCTTCCAAATCTTGCATGTTTTTTAGACTCAATGCAGGGTATCATGCAGTTTTCTAGATTGTCTTATCCCTCTCCAACTGGATTCAGTTTAAAGAACTCCAGATCACATTATTTCTGGTTCTTGTGAGGCTTGCCACATTTTCTTACAATGATTTGCTTACCTTTGAAATGCACCCATTATCAAAGATTAAAACCATTCCCATTGACACCATCTGTAGGGCCACCTGTTCACTTCTAGTAATTTTTATTCTCTTCCTGAGCCTGGAGTGATGAATATAACACCTGTGCTCACAAGCTCTTCACCCTCCTTCCTGGCATTTTGTAACCTCTTGCAGCGTCTTCAAGCTATGTTTGACATTGTCATTTGTCCCCATGTAGATCAGTAGAAATAGATCTTTGTCAGAGGACTTAAAAGAGTTTTTAGAGTCTTTCCATTCTACCCTAAAAAGAACTGGTGCCTCAGGGAAGCACCACACTTCTGTTGATAGCTTGTCTGGCTGACAGATTGCTGTCAGTAGGAAGTCTCCAATTACCACCACTTGTCACTTCCTATTTTTTCCCCATGTTTTTATATAATTTTCATCAAAACTTTTAAAAAAGAAGATTAAAAACTAATTCAAACTAATACAAAACAATGAAGAAAAAGTAATTAGACAAAAAGTGCAAAAAAAGAAAAAAGTTTAAGACAAATAGAAAAGATGCATACAAAAAGTGGCTTCCAATATCCTCCCACAGCAGTTATATGTATAATTATATTTTAACCTCTCTCTCTCTCTCTCTCTCTGTGTGTGTGTGTGTAAAGTTACATCATAATACTTTTCTTTATATAATCTATCCTGTCTAATCATCAATGACATGAATCAATCACTTCCTATTCTTTGGGGCAGGAATTCTTCCAGTTCTAAAGCCTATTAAAGTCTCATTACCCATCTGTGAGACTTATGGAAGCTGTTCTCCATCTAGGAGTCCGGAAATATCAACTGAATATTCTGAAATCAGTTCTGTGGTTCTGGAAAGTACAGGTAGTTCTTTGACTTACAACTGGTTGCTTAGTGATTGTTCAAAGTTGTGATGGACTGCCAAAAGGTACTAAGGAACTGGTTCTGAAGTTCTGATGTGTGTCCCTCCCATGGTCATGTGACCATATTTTAGCCAATCAGTAACCAGCCAACATTTGCGACTATTTGCAACATTCCATGGTCATGGGACTGCTACTTACAATGTTTTTACCAAAATCTGGTGTTTACTAGCGAATCATAGGTTTACTTAATGACTGTGGCATTCCCTTAACTGCAAAAAAAGGTAATAAAATGGGCCCAGTCATGTAATGATCCACCTTACAACTATCACAGCTTATGACCATAATGGACAGGTTCTATTATGGTCATAAATCAAGGACTACTGGAACCTGCGCAAGTACTTTCTACATTCTATCATCTGACTTTTCCAGAAAGGTAATCAACTTGCACTTGCAGCATGACTCATTCTTGTGGTTTTGAGGAAAGAAACATAGCTCCTGTGGGTCATCAGGACGGTTTTCTCCATCACTCTCTGATGAACAAACGACCAAGCATGTGCCTCCCCCTTAATCTCCAATTCCAGTTCTCCTGCTAAACTTCTATTTGCTCTGCCTGTTTTTTATTCATTGAGTAAGTAACTTTGCAGGGAAGTATAATGGGGAAACCAGTTACTCCTAAATGTTTCTTGTTCTCGCCCACCCCATTTCCTGTAAATGAAATTAAGAAGAGGTTTCCTTACTCAGGAACAATACCGTACGTTTAGACAGTTTATTTCTTTGTATTGAAACATTGCAATTTACAAAAGGCACCTGGTTGATAGTGAAGAAAGATATGAAAACAGTTTAAAAATGAGTCCCAAAGATGTGTTCATTCCTTTGCTCCAATATTTGACAATTAGTCTAAATGTGTTGCTTATCTGTTACTTTCCTATGAGATGTCCTTGAATATGTAATTAGATTTGTACATAAATTTCCCATACAACCGCTAGGATCTCCAAGGTCATCTGTATTTTTCAAAGAAAAAATTGTCATCATTAAAGAACTTTAATCTTCAAAGCACTTCTGTATTATCTTAATATTCTTTACAGTAGCTTATTAATGAAGAGCTCAGATAATCCTGACTTTGCTTATTAAAAAAGTGGATCAAGAAGTCTTTGATAGGAAGTATCCCAAAATGTGACTACCAGTCAGGTGGAATGATCTTGAAGTGGGTGAATAGTGTCACTTTGTACAGGTAGTCCTCGATTTACAACAGTTCAGTTAGTGACCGTTCAAAGTTACGTCACTGAAAAACACTTATAACCATGGCAGCATTCCCATGGTCACACGATCAAAATTTGGATGCTGGGCAACTGGTTCATATTTATGACGGTTGCAGTGTCCTGGGATCATGCGATCGCCTTTTGTGGTCTTTTGACAAGCAAGGCCAATGGGAAAGCTAAGTTCACTTAACAACCCTGTTATTATTTTAACAACTGTGGCAACAAGGGTCATAAAATGGGGCAAAATTCACTTAACTGTCTCACCTAGCAACAGAAATTTTGGACTCAAATGTGATCATAAGCTGAAGACTACTTCTATAAGATAGCTTCCTATGTTTCTAAGATCTGGGCAACCAGTTCTGTCTGACAAATCTCCAGACAAACCATGAGGTGGCAGCAAAGAGATAAAGGAAACTCTAATGTTTGCTGCCATCTGGTGGTTGTTTAACTCAAATCTGGTAACTCCACGAATTTCTCAGCTTAATATTATTGGCTAGGTTTATTAATTATGCTAAACCATATTTTCATTACTTATAGCTTCTTGACTGAATTACAACTGGCTAGTTTAACATTATCTTAAATAATGATATATAAAATATGATAGCTGAACTCATACATGCTAATCCATTCATACAATACACTAATCAGACCGACTCCGTTATGGCTTAATATGTTAGTGGTGTTAACCCCATCACTTCTTCCTCTTAGCAGATATAGTTGGCTAACTGAAAATGGGGCCAAGAACTGAAAATGAAGCTGTGGTCACCTTCTGAGCAGGCAGATCTGAAATCTGAACAGGAGTCTTTCTCAGATCCTTCCTTAGAGTTGATTTCTAATGCATTGCTATGGTTGTGGTGGGGAAATGACACAAAACACTGCAATTTCCATAGAATGAATATGTATAGGCACAAAGTTAGAATACTTTCCATAATAGAAATGGAATACAATAGGTTTCAAAGTGAAGAAGATTCTAAGCAGGTGAATTTTAGGTCTGCTGCTGCTCACGATGGAAAAGCTTCAAGGCCCTTCTCCTTTGTTTTCCTTCTCAGGAGACCTGGGCTGGACAGCCTTGCTGATAAAACCTATTTGCACCCAGCAAAGTAAGTCACAAGTCCATTCCACTCTATATATCTTTCTTGTTGGCAAAAGACAGTATTGTAACAGCACTGATGATGCTACCTAGTTTGTTTAATGTAAGGTCTGCAAGAAAACAAGCGAGCTCAGATAGCAACAAGTACCATTTCAACCCTGAGTTACAAATATTCTCCTTTATTGACATTGCAACTTTTGCTACACTGTAGCAGGCTTTCAAACTATTTCATCTAATAATCTCTGGGGTTTTTTTAAATTTCTTTCAGGTACCTGACATTTTAAGAAAAAATAAAATAAAAAGGAAATTATATACATTTCCAGTTTCGGACAAAGGAAAAAATAAAATAAAAAGGAAATTATATACATTTCCAGGTTTGGACAAAGGAAAAAATAAAATAAAAAGGAAATTATATACATTTCCAGTTTCGGACAAAGGATAATTTCCTGTGATCTATATAGAAGCAAGGATTTTTTAAAATTAAAAAGGTTGTTTTTTTTACAGTGGTTTTACTTTTTAAAAGTCTTAATAACCACATTTTTTGTGCATAAAGAACAAAACCTTGGTAAAAGCACATGTGGCTTGACACAAAATCTCACAAGGGCTCATAAGAGACATGAAAGTCTTTCCAACATATTAGGCAGAAAAAGACCTTGGATGATTGTTAACCAGTTACATGAGTTATAGTACTCTATTCCTGCTCCCTATTTACATAGTTCTATTTAACATATTTCAAACCCTGAAATATTCCAGTAAAAGAAAACTGAACACTTAGTTAATGGAGGTATTCTTAAAAGTAATTTTCAATTTGTCCCTGACCTTTTGTGTAAAGAGGTATAAATAACTGACAGAGGAAATAAAACTTTCCCCCCCTACAGATGAAGTATTTGCTTAATAAATGACTATAAGACCAAAAGAATAAAACAAAAACTTAAAACGATACAGTAATTAAAGTAAAAGAAAATACACGCAGCTGTGTTAATAATATACAGCGAAATACAATATAGTGGGATAAATCTAATTTCTTAGAAAGTGAAGAATATTTTGAAGGGTGTCAAGGTTCCATAGCTAGATTGATGGAAAAGCTTTGAACAAGGTAGATGCCAACTACATATAAAAGAAAGGGGCAGAAAATCAAAAAACTTATCTTAGCTAGTTGTCGAGCAGTGATTTCTAATGGCCATAACTACATCTACGGACTTGGTGACCTTCTTAGATGTTTCAGCAAATTGATCTTGTAGCAATTGATCTATGGTTTACCTGCATTTGGCCTGGGAGCCGGACCTGGCGACAAGCAGGGCACTCCTTGGAGGTGGCAGTGGCGATTTGGGTGGGTGGGGTGTCTTCAGCCACAGGGGGACTTTGGTGGCCATGGTGGGATAGGCAGGGACATGATGGGGATCCACAGTGGGGTATCTGTGGGAATCGTGGAGTGCATGGGGGGCTGGTGGGGGTCTCTGTTGGGATGTGGGGGAGGGGGAAACAGGGTCATGGCGACTACAGCAACAGTGGCAGCAGTGGCTGTGGTCCGCAATGAAATTGGGCCTGGCATCCCTGATCTATACTCACTGAATGTAATAGAAGAGAAAATGGTTCAGTGAGACTGAGGTACCAGGTGTGATACAGGGGACAATCTAGTCACAATCCATCTTGTTATCTGAACACCTGCAAAGACAACTCTGGTAAGGAATATTGTGATATCTACTTGCAGTAGCAAGGCATCAGATTTCACCAATGTAAGTATCCTTACACTATAGAGTCCCAGTTTGGTATGGTTGTTAAGGATAGAGCTAGAAATTAGAGACACTGCTGTGTTCTAGGCCTATTTTAGGCATTAGACAGCTGGGTGACCCTGGGCCACTCACTCGCCCTCATTCCTAGGGCAATGGCGCAAAGGGGAGGGGTCCCTTGTCAACAAAATTACAGTCCAGGCGGTTGCCAGTAGTTAAAAACTGATTCAAGGCACACACAGAAGTTCTTATTTGTGGTATGATATGATAAAAATATTTAGATATGTAGAAAGCTGCACCTGAAAACTTATCATAGCACATAGGGGATTTTTTTAATTTATCTTTTTTAGATGTTAATTTATCTTTTTGGACTCACTGCTTAAGTTCTGCCAAGGCTTTATCTGGACTTGTAGAACATACAGGTAGGCCCGCAATAAGACAAATTCAAATCTATTTGGGGTTTCAAGGAGGAGTGTATCCTGGGTTTCACTCTAGAATTTTTGTATCAGAAGTAACGGAAGAGTCGTTGTATATACAGGGTTGCACACTGCATAGCAGCAAACTTAATGATATTTGTTTGCTACAGCTTTCCTTGCTGCAGGCATGTGCAGTAGTTATGTCTGATCATCTTGTTGGAGGCTCTTTGGTCTTTTAATGACATCTTGCTGATTTGATGACTCCAGGAGGTAGATGGTTGGAAATGAATACCTAAATTTTTAAAGTCTTTGACTTGCTCAAAAGGCTTATCATGGATTTTTCAATTATAGGAAAGGTTAAAATGCTGCTTTTTTTGGGTGAGAACTAGAATAATTGTTTTAGCATAATTATTTTTTAGGTGGTTTCTAAAATAAAAAGGACACAACTGCTCCTAGAAATCTTCAAAGGGCAACCTGAGGTAAATATAGAAATGCTGACTTGATCTTCAAAAAATAGAATAGAATACATTAGCTGTATGGACTAGAGGATGGAATTAAGATGTAGCAAGGGCCAAAACGATGTTAATATAGATATTAAAAGCTAGGGGAGCCAGCATGCATAGGAATGAGGACAGTTTTATATCTGATCTGTGCAAAGGTATTTACACACCATTATTGGTCTGAGAAGGCAATGGTCAATAGAAGAAACCAATGACATCATCCACAGTCAATAAAGGTGGAACAAAGGGACTTTTATGGATAGTTCAATATTTCTTAACCAGATGGTATACGTTTATACACTAAAATAGTTGATCAACATGGTCTGAAACCTGCTTGTTTTGAAGTTAGACTATCCTTCTGTCAGCAAATTTGTACAGGTAAACTGCCTGGTTTAGTGATGGTTTGGAGTTTGGTGATGAAACAGTAGCTTTATGGCCAATTCTTGCATTTATGGCCTTTGCAGGTTTATAAAACAAAGGAAAGCTGAAGTAAGGTTGTTGGTATAGCTCCAGTTTCACTTAGTGTCTATTTTGCTTAACAGCTGAGTTGCTGGTCCCAATGGTGATTACTAAATGGGGAATGCCTTAATGAAATTTTTTTGCATAGAATATGCTGATTATACATAACAGGCTAATTAGACATACCTTTAGAGATTATTCTTACCATCTTAAAAATTGAATGTGCAGTAAGGAGTTGTTGATTATAATAAATAGGAAAGTTAGTATAGGGCATGATTTTGAATATATTTTCAAGAGTTCTAGAGGAATTCAGTCCTGCCATTTTACCATTCTTCAGCTAGAAATTCAATTTAAGGATTTCTGAATCTGAAATGGGTCACTTTGACAAGGAGATGTCAGAAATTGGGAAGCTGAGGTTGTCTGTGCTGATTAATGTATGAAATAGCTCATAGTAGTAGGTGGCCAGGTCTCCACTGAAATTGGATTATTAGAGTTGAAACTGGTAGAGTTGGTAGCTGCATAGGACACTAGATAACAAAACAACTATGATATCTGTTGACAACTGTTGGAATAATTCCTATTCACTAAGAGAATTGCTTTTTCCTTTTCAGCAGACACCTGTATCCATTCTTCAATGACTAGAAGAACTAACAATTATAGTTAGTGACTCATGACTCTATAGGCAGAAGCTACCCTAGTCCTAGCCGAGTCACATTCTTTGCTGAACCAGGGTTTGGAGACAATAATGATAATTTCATGCAGGAGTGGAACTAACTTTAAATGTCTTTAATTTCCATCCATGAATAGAGCTTGCATTGTGTCAGCTTCCTGCCTTAATAATGACATAATAGGATTCGACTTTCGGTCCTAGAGGCAACAGGACGTGGGAGAGCGAGCTCTGCCTCCCACGCCTGAAACCCGCTCTCTGGGGGGCTCTTAGGGGCCGGGTGACCCCTAATTGGGGAGCCCGC
>JANHFO010010159.1:108110-121189 GCA_032468095.1 Pareas carinatus | reverse complement strand
CAGATTCCATCTCCGGTCCAGGCACTTCCAAAAGCCACAAACTGAGCCACGGCAACGCGTGGCCGGGTCAGCTAGTATCATCATAAATTGCATATTTGCATTCGTCTGGAAATTCAACTCTTCGAAGTAAAGATCAGTAAGGACCTTCAGAACTATCCTACTTATAATTTGTAAAATGTCTACAGTATTATGAAATGTTTTTATCAGTTGAGAACAAGTCTAAGAAAGATTCTTAAGTTTTCTTTGCTGAAGATTGTCTCAGTATGTAGCAGGGCATTGCTGTTGATTATCCAGTCGCTAAAATTCTCAGACAAGCAAGCTGTTTTTCTTCAATGATAACAAAGGTTTCTGTGAGAACTGGTAACTCACTATTCTACAAAACAGAAACTCTTTCAGGAAAAGAGATACTGTTGATTTGGGTAGAAAAAAGGAAGAAGTTCACCAGACTTTAAAAATAAAGTTTGAGGAAGAAAAAGCATGGATAGATCACCAGAATATGGATAGCTAGCCAGAATAGATTCTAGGCAGTGTTAGTGCTGATTGTTTGTTAATTTTTCCATGAATGGTTGAGGACAAGACACCAGACGTATTTGTGGGTTGGATAAAACCATTGAAGAAGAATGATACCTTATGAGAGAGGGATCTTTCCCAGTGCAGATGTTCTTTCCAAACTGAGGGCTGAGAAGCAAACCAAGTCAGCTTGAGAAAGAATGTCAGCCAGAGTAATTAACATTCTTGCTCAGCTCTAATAAGCTAAGGTGTGGTTGAGACGCTATATAACTAAATAGTCACAAGATTAAGCTAAAGACTTTGCCCATAAACACTTGATTTTTATTTATTGCTACAAATATCAATAAATTAC
Source organism: Pareas carinatus (assembly GCA_032468095.1). Lineage (NCBI taxonomy): Eukaryota > Metazoa > Chordata > Lepidosauria > Squamata > Pareidae > Pareas > Pareas carinatus. The sequence continues at coordinate 120,327 of JANHFO010010159.1, read as the reverse complement.
CGCCACATTCCTACTGCTTTATCACTGGCAAGGAGTAGGAGCTGCCGGAAGAAATCACACTTAATGGATTATTGCACACATTACTTCAGGTGTCTCTAAACGAAATCAAGAAATTTGTCTTTCTTTGTTAATAAACAAGCAAAATATTCAGAAGAAGGCCTTTGTATGCTGTGTCTTGGATCATTTTCTAAACCTCCTGTGTCATGGTGCCTATCTTGAGATCTTCCCAGAGACTCTTACTCTTCTGATGTTCAGGAACAATTAATGTCCTGGTTATTCTCAAATTTGGAGTGTGATAAAGCTTCAGCTCATGTTAGATGGGTTTTTTAGTTATATAATAATAATAATAATAATTTAATTATTATACCGCCCTTCTCCGTTGAACGAACTCAGGGTGGTGTACAGCCACGTTAAAAGCAAACAGAATACAAAAATTAAGAACACTTTTAAAATGAAATATTGATGAAAGGCTGAAAAGTTTTAATTAAACCTAATTATAACACCAATTTAACCCAAGCAAAAATAGCTAAAAAAACCGGGGCGGAGGGGGAGGGAGGAGGTGGAGGCAGAGGCAGGCTCAAACCAGCCTGAATAAGTAAATGAGTTTTTCAGAACATGGCAGAAAGCACAAAGGCCAGGGATTGTACGAATCATGGTGCCTTTATTTTTTAACTGAGTTATGATGGTAACTAGACCTGGAATTTACATCACCAAATAATCTGGTCATAAAGCATGATGTCACTGCACTCTATCGCTTAGTAATATCAATACCAAAAATTTCCATTGTGGTCATTTACTGAATTTTGCCTGTTGCTAGCCTGTCCACAATTCAAGCTATTCTAGGCTTGATTTCTTCCAGCCTCACGTCTTGGTTCTTCAGTACCCCAAGGTAACAGACTGCCTTGCCTTCATTTCCCCTACCCAACTATTTCCTCCCATCTCTGTCCTTCTAGCAACTCTGTACCCTCCCTCGCAGGGCAGCGAGCAGCCACAGAATGCATGACTCTTCAGCTGCTTGCCACACTGTGGCTCAGGACTTCTTGGCATTGTGACTTTGAGGCTGAACGAAGACCCTAAGCAACACCACAAAGCTGCAGCCGCCACAGGGAAGCCATAGCCACCTCAGCAGTGTGGCACAAAATTTCAGACAACAAGGAAACCCACTGCCCTAGCAGCTCCATGTGAGCTACAGCTACCCATACTTAGTCCCAAGTCCCCTCCGTAGCCTGAGCTCTGAAGACTGGTTGTAAGTGTGGGTGGACTGCCAAGCACCCAAATTTTGGTCATGTGACTGTAGGGGCATTGCATTGGTCATAACTTTGGGAATCAGTCTCAAGTCCCTTTGTTCAGCATCTCCGTAACTTCGACTAAGATGAGACTTCAGAATGCTTAATAAATCTATAAAAAGAGAGGAAGCTAAAAAAATATGGGAAATGCACTCATTCAGGATCCACTATAATTAAAATTAATTGCAATATCAGTATTTACACCTACGTGTAGCCACAACTGAAAATGCCTACGGTCTAGCATAAGTTTTTGTTGTTCTTTTTTTTGTTCTGCTTTATGATACTAAATTTGTCCAAGCATAGAAAACACCCAAATCTAAAAATGGAAATTCCAGCAAACACATGCTGACAAATTATCTTCTGGTCTTCTATAAAACAGTTATTTCCGAATGCTATTTTACCTCACAGAGACAAAAGGCTTATTATTTTTTATTTTGTATATTTTTATATCATCTTTGCTGAATTTTTTTTTTCATTCTACCTGGGAAATACTTTCATAAAAAGCAGTACAATTATATCATTGCCAGGTACTGAGGATGAGCAAACAAAGTGTAGCCTCATAAAAATATTCCTATTCTATCATGCTATGAACGTTGCGGCCAAAGCATATAAACACAGAGATATGGTTCATTCTTGAAAATCAATGTAAAAACGTGTTGGATTTTTTCCTGGCTATTGTTGCCAAAATTACACCAAGAGCAGAGTCACAGATCATGCTAGTGACAACAAAATAGATTTGGAAAAGAATCGACTACCGAAATAGGCTTTATGCAAGATAATTTTGAGTAAAGACTGTTATATTCCAGTAATGTCAGATCAGGGGTTCCCAACTACGAGTCTATGTACCAGCAGCAGTCTGCAGCATGCCAGCAAAACTGGGCCACACAAACAAGTCAAGTCCCATTGGCCAGACGCAGACATCATGCAAAGCCGCACACACACCCCTCCAGTCCACAAAAAAACCTTTTTCCATGGAACCGGTCCCTGGCGCCCAAAACGTTGGAGATCACTGATGTAGATTACAAAATACAGCTATAACAATTTATGCATGAATCAAGGTTAAAGTTAGCTGGATTCACTTAATGGCATGATTCGCTTAACTGCGGTGATTAATATAACAACTATGGCAAAAAGTTTATAAAAATTGGGCATGGCTCACTTAGTGATTGCATTGCTTAGCAACAGACGTTTTGGTCGAGTTGTGGTTGTAAATTGAGGACTATCTATATTATTGATTGGGAGTAAGCTACAGCTTTGTTTGAGAGAAAAATGCATAAAAGTTGAGATTCAGCTTATTTCCCCATTTCACCTAATATGTATTAATCTTATATTTTTATCCTGCTCTTTATTTTATAGATACATATATATATACATATATTTATACTTGGTCAACTCGTATCTCCAAACACACTTAATATTCCTGCCTTCTATTTTTCCCGCAACTTCCTTATTGTTGGATTGAGAGGTTGTGAGTGGCCCATTGTCCCCCAGATTGCCCTCATGCAAAAGAAGGCCAAGAATTCAGTCTCTTGATATTTCTTTAAAAACTATGGGGCAGATAAACCTTGTTTTCCATTCACCTTTCTAATATAGGTCTCTGATGATCACATGAGTGTGGGGCAGCGCAGCTGGCATAAATACATGCTAGTTGCTAAGCCAAGCATTTGAATTTTGATCACATGACCATGGGGATGCTGCAACAGTAAGAAGTGTGAAAATCAGCCATATCTCACTTTTTTCAGTGCCATTGCAACTTCAAATGGTCACTAAAGGACTACCTACTAACTCCATTAAAGCAATACATTATAATATATGTTCCAGTTATCATTATTATGACTTACTGAACAGGGAAAAAAAATACAGAAGAGTAAATAGCCTGCACAAAGAACTTGTGTCATATCTGCCTCAGTCTGATCCCCTGGGAAAGAAAGACCCTTGACTTCATGTGGCTGAAGCAAAGGTTCTTTTACCAAATGATGCTAGTTGTAGTAAAGTCACAAAACTATTCCTTTCATCCCCTCCCTCCCTCTTCCGTTGTAAGCCAATGCAGTTTCGCCAGGATGTTATGATAATGCCGAGGTGTTTGGGCTGGTGAAATTCCAACCCTCAATGTATATAGCCTTGAAGAGGATTAGCATGAACTATTTCCACATTGAGTCAAGGACAGTGGACCTGGCAACTTGTTCAGTTGTGGTTTTATTGCTATCAGAAAATCTGTAAGCATTCCCACAGTCCATATCGCATACACTGAAATATAGTAAAGAATTAATCTCTTGGGAGGATAAATTGCATATTCCTAAATAATATTAATGTATGAGCTATATACGGTAGCTAACACATGCACTATTTATGAAAGCTATGTTGCTCGAACACTAATCAACAAACTTTTCTAATTACTTTGGTTTTATTCACAGTATTCATATGAGGTCCTTAAAGAACAAAAAAATGGTAGTTTTCTAACAGAATTAGGCACCCTTAAAAATTAGCATCAGAGAATAAATAATGAGATTAAAATTTAACAAGAAAGTTCTTGTCACTTTAATACCTGTAAATTGAGACAATATTAAAGAAAAAAAATCAAGTTTATAGCAAGTTTATAGCTATTCATCAAAGATATTTCTAGTAAGTGAAATTTCTGTTGGACAGTGGGTGTAAAACAATGAATCAGTGCCTAGAGTTGATATGAAAATGAATTTGGTAACAAATGTCATCACCCTATTTACAGCCTAGGTTCAAGAATAGTTTCAACCAGTCACTAGCCACCTTGTAGATTCTTGTTTCACAAACCTTCTATATATTTCCTGAAGAAAGCAACGGACATGTTGATAATAATCCAAAAGTTACTTTATATTTGGTCTTTAAAAGTCATTGGGGAAAAAAATCCTATATCAAGTGCTTGTAAGCAAATTCTGCAACAGTGGGATAAATTGACAGGGCGCTACATACATTTGAAATAGAGAAAAAGCAGACAGTAGAAACAGGCCTTTATAAATGGAATTGTGGAAAGGGACACTTATCCCCTTCCTCATAACATTTACTGAAACCCAATTTAGTACTTTGCTAATAAATGAACAGGAGTTAGAGATAAGTGCTAAAGTGAAGGCTGCTATTGATGTCAAATTATTTATATGGTAGTGTAGTGCTAAAATCCAAAAAGGATCAAGAAGAGCTCTGAAAGAGTATTCAAATTGAGAAAAAGGACTTCAACGTGGCAAAGTAGTAAAATGATGAACATTAAATCAAATACTCCAGTTTTAGATATAAACAAATGGTATATATAAGCAACTGAGGGGTGAAAATACTTCTCGGGATCTTGCAAGTTCTGGAATGGTAAAAGGAGCAGCTGTAATGTTGAAAATGGTAAGTCCAAGCAAGGAATAATTAATAAAGCGAATGAAATTAAAATAGCTAATATAATAATGATTTCACATTAAATATTGCTATGAGAGAATTAAAATATATTTAATTATCTCTATAATTCTACAATTACAAAAAAATGAAAAGAAAAATAGTTATTAAAAACCAAAAGGATATTAAGTACATCCAATAGTGTTTAAGCATTTGAAAATAAAAGCTTGAATACATTTTATTCTGTGTGAAATCACTAACATTATTATTATCTTTATTAAAGATCTTGAATTATCAGTAATTTAGAAGTACAGTATAAAAAAATAAAAGAACAGTATCTTCATAGACATAATTTGCAAAGAAACTGGATATTGGAATCACAAGATTTATCAGGGAAATAATAGTTAATCCAATTTAATAAACAATAAGTATTTTTAAAATATTTTCATGCATGAATTTACTTTTGTAAATTGAGGAATAAGTTCCCATTTTGTATTATAAATGTGCTTCATTTTATAAGCATTTTATAGATGAATGCTCCACACATCCCTTTAAAAAAAGGACAATAAATTATCCTTTTTTGGTTGATTTGTAAATTTATGTTAAAGAATAAATCAGCTTTTGAATCAATATTAATTTGGACTCTTAAAGAAAACGGTTGCTGATTTCTCTAAATTTTCCAAATAAATAACTGCAAAATATCTGTATTATAAATAAGGAATATATCAATAGACTTTTACAAGAAAATGAAATAACATTTTAATTTAATTGCTACTGTCTTGCCATTAAATACATATATATGTCTTCCATATATATCAAGATATTTGTAGCAATACAGATATAATATAATACTTAAGGAGCCATGGTGGTACAGTGATTAGAATGTAGTACTGCAGGCAAATTCTGCTCACTGCCATGAGTTCAATCCTGACAGGGCTCAAGCTTGACTCAGCCTTCTATCCTTCTGAGGTTAGTAAAATTATTTATTTATGTATTTATTTAAATTTTTAGGACTCAGATTGCTGGAGTCAATATGCTGACTCTGTAAACTGCTTAGAGAGTGCTGTAAACCACTATGAAGTGGTACATAAGTCTAAGTGCTACTGCTACTGCTAATCGGTAAGTACACATCAATATATTTAACTGAAGAACTTTCCAATACTGCAACTTATTTTTTTTAATTTAAAAATATAGATGACATTCACAGTCCCTAAGACTGTTAGAAAAATAGTGCTGAATCACAATGCTTTGAGTATTATTTTATTTCTTTGAAATCATAATTATTATACGCCAGTTAGAAAACTGGCTCTGTCTTGCTCAAATATTTCAATACTTTCAAAGAGGAGTGGAGTGGGCCATAAAAATATTTTTACAAAGGAAACACTGAACACATGTTCTCCTTTTATGCCAAACATAGTCCCTGTAAACAATACATAACAATTATAGTTCTGAAAAGAAGAATTAATCTATAATGCAGCAGCCCGTCTGCCTATACAGAAAAATCAAAACAAAACAGCAAAACAAAATAACTGGATGCATCAGAGAACATTTGAATTCTTCACTCCCACACCGCTTGCGCTTCTACTGAATGGAGCTGTGCATGGCTCGAACTGAGTGCTGCTAAGGGAAATAACAGGGTTGTGCAAATCCCCTGAAAAAGAAAAACGTGGGAGTGTACACAAAGCCCTCTTTAGAATCCATTTAGCAACCATTTCCAGGCTCCACAGATGCTTTGGAAGTTGTTCCTAGCTGTCTGCACATGCTCTTTCAAAGGATTTGCACAGCCATAGGGGAAAAAAGAGATTAGACGAATTGCTATTGCCATGCAGCACTGGACTCTAACACTAGAAGGTTAACAGTACCGCAATAGTTTATTTTAATCTTAACTATGAAAACATCCATCCATCAACATTTTCTTATTCATACTTCATTCAGGCTGTAGTCATATATTCCCATTTAGAGAAGAAGATATCCCACTGACTCAAACATTTCTCAAAAAATGCATTATATAGGAAAGCAATCTAAAGGAAATAATAGCTTTCAAGATAAAGAAGGATTGGAGGTATTTAATACAGATGATTCTGGGGTAAGGAGGTATGATTTAACTTTAAAATAATTGTTTTGTATTTTACAACTATCCATTCACGTAGTTATGGTAGTAATGGGTAGAAGTAAATAGAAAAAATGGAAGCAGATAGAAATTACACTTGGGGAACACCAACTATCTGGGAACAAAATGGGGAAGTCAAGCTTTTTTTGTTGGCTCCCTTATTCTCTCAGTCCTAGACAAACTGAAGCTATTGGGAGACCTGGTAAGGTATAATTTTAAAATCTGCAATCTAAGGATGCATATAATCTTAAGAAGGTGACTATACAACTGTATATATCAATACATTTAACACCAATCATTTCTTGCCCTCTGTTGCTGCATTGTATGAACTATCTTTATATTTTGAAAAGGACTGCAGAATATGAAAGTTTGAATTGACCTAGGGATCAATTTGATCTAGGGGTGACATGATAGCAGTGTTCCAATATCTAAGGAGCATCCACAAGGAAGAGGGAGTCGATCTATTCTCCAAAGAAGAAGGCAGGACAAGAAGCAAAGGATGGAAATTAATCAAGGGGAGAAGAAACTTAGAACTAAGGAAAAATTTCCTAAAAGTGAGAATAATAAATCAGTGGTACGACTTGTCTCCAGAGGTTTTTGAGAAGAGATAATTATTTGTCTGAAATGGTATAGGGCAGTGATGACTAACCCTTTAGACACCAAGTGCCCGGACAAGTCACGACTAAAGAGTTGAAGCTTGTGACATCATTGCCTGGCGCCGCTACTCTTTTTCTGAGCATGCGCATGGCTCCATGACATCATCGTCTGGTGCCGCTACTCCTTTCTGAGCATGCTTGGTTCTGGGTTAATGCTGGGGTGACTTGGCTCATGTGCCAGCAGAAAGGGCTCTGAGTACCCACTGTGGCATGCGTGCCATAGGTTCGCCATCACTGGTATAGGGTTTCCTGCCTGAGCAGGGGGTTGAAGTAAGAGACCGCCAAGGCCCCTTCCAACTCTGCTATTCTGTTATTCTGACATTTAAAAAGCAAATTCTTGAAAATGGAATAAAATAAAATATGGGATGAGGAACCCATGGGAAAGTATCTTAGGCAATAAGTTCTTCATATTCTCACCTTAAATAGCTTCGAAGAAGCCTGCCTTTTAGAATTATGAGTTCAATTGTTTTTCTTCTTTGACCATCTTTTAATCCAAAGGAAGAGTGTGATTTAAAAGAGGAAACCATCCAAATGACTTTAAAGAATTCATAATACAAGGACAAAATCTGTCTTCTGAAAGAAGATCTAAGTGCCTGCCCAGTATTATATGATTTAAAAGCCAGAGCAACTTGGCTAAAATAAAACTGAAAATTCTTTCCCTTTGAAAGCACAATGTGGGCATGTATTTCAAGACTAACTTTCAAGGGCCCCTATGATGCTGCTTCTATTTCAAAGCAACCTTTTGCATAGAGAAATGAACCAGAATGGTTGCTCGTTTCTAGTCAACTATGCCCCATTAAGTGTTCTGTGATTCATAAATCATGAAGGAAATGGTACAAGAAATTAAACATCCTGTGATTCAAAAAGGAAATGGCACAAGATCGCAAGTGTTTTCTTTCTCATTTTGCAAACATTTTGCAGTCTCTTTTCCTAAGCAAAGAGTTCCTGCTCCTTCTTTCCACTTTAAATAGCTATTTAAAAGCTAAAACTATACAGAAAATCTTTAACACAGATGGCAGAATATTACTTCATTAGTTTTCCATAACCTTTTCCTGATTCATTTAACTTGGATAACCAATTAATCATTGCTATTAAATAATCATTATTGAAACATGTTTCTATCACATTGTTTATTACAGGTACTTTAAGAAATATGTATTTTTTAAAAAAATAACAGGTATTAAAATACATAACCTGAAAACACTCTACTAGGAGGAAAACAGTGAATAGATCATAATAATGCTTATTAAATATTTCATGTATAATCTAGATTTCTATATAATCTATCAATAGACTATTATTTATTGTCAGAATTAAATGTACCTAACGTTCTTTTTCCATTCCATCTGACAACTCTAATCATTCAGGTATCATAATTTCAACATTAAATCAGGCAGGAATATTTTTTTCCGTCACTCATCTGGTTTTTGCAATATTTTCTCTGATGTAGATTGAAGATTCTAATAAATTATTACTTGATTTTAAATTTAGTAGTGAAAGAATCCCTAGTCTTACCTGCCCCTTTCGCTAAAGAAATATGGGGAGAAAACATGAATGTAACAGAATGATTGTAATGTTCAGTTTACTACAAATGGATTAAGAAGCACTCAAATACTTAGAGTAGCAAACAGAACAAGCAGAGAGAAATTATGTGCTTGAAAATAAATTATTCGTTTATTGATTTGCCAATTTATATTGTTACCCTTCTCAGCAAGTGATTCTGAGTGGTGAACAGAATGAAAACAAAATGAAACCATTATAAACATTAAAAAAGTAAAATACAAGGTTAAAATAAAATTGAATACAAGAGATCTCTATCAGAATGAAAGAAATTAAAAATAGAAGCAATGATTTGGGTTTAAAGTTTTCATGTTACTGAGAGCAGACAGATCCAAGATCCATGTTACAATTAACAATGGTAGATGGTTCATAGCACTTATTACCCTGTTTCCCCGAAAGTAAGACATCCTCTGAAAATAAGATCTACTTACAGTTTTGCCTCTCGCTGAAATATAAGGCATCCCCCGAAAATAAGACATCCCCTGAAAATAAGACCTAGCGCATCTTTGGGAGCAAAAATTAAAAGACAGTGTCTTATTTTTGAGGAAACATGGTAGAAAGCTAAGCAGTGGTTTTGGGCTTCGTGTTTATGCAATTGGTAACCAGTTTGCTCTATTGTCTTATCTTGTTTTATTTTACTTTGGAACCATGACAGAAAAAAGCACTATTGTCCTTATCTCTTCAATTTCAATTCAATTCAATTCAATTCAATTCATTTCAAAACAAGCACAAATCGACTAAGTAATACAATCTCAGCATGGCTAAATCTAATATTTCTGGGGCAGTTTATTTGTCTAGCTTTTTACAGCCACAGAAAATAAATTAATATTACATTTATCATTCTTCTATCAGTGTAATATTCATCATATTGTTATATAAACTTTTAGGACATATTGTAAGATTTAAATAAAGTCTGAAATTAACACTGTGTGGTCTAGGCCAGAGATCTCCAACCTTGGTCCCTTTAAGACTTATAGACTTCAACTCTCAAAAGTCCCTGAGGTATTCTGGGAGTTGAAGTCCACAAACATTAAAGGGACCAATGTTGGAGACCTCTGTACTCTATCTATCTTGTTTAAGATTATTCTCACAATGTATTCTTATATCACTATCATGCTGAGAGTTTTTTGGGGAGGAAGAGGATATTTTTGATTGGGTTTGAAAAAAGTCTGATTTAAATTTCTTAGTTGTGTGTGTCTATTAACAAGGATCAACATCAACCTGATTTTTCTAATAAAATGCATTTCGCAGCCTGAAAAAATGTATTATTTGGCTGCACTGTGCAAATAGGTAACAAATTTGGCATGAAGAACTCCATATGACCACTTGATGGCAGTAGAAATCCTTTTAACTCTAAAGCTGTCCACTCTACAGCATGCAGAGAGTTAATTAATTATATAGATGCATTCCTACTAAATGTGATGGCAGAGTGAAAGTAACTGATGTCATAATAAAGCTTTCAAGGGCTTTTAGCCTATGAGCCTGAACTATCAATACATCAATAAATCTAAGTAAGCAAAACAGTTTCTGCTGCCAATAGTTTAGGAAGTACAGCCCTAATCGCATACTGTGATTCCAAATAAATGTCTATGATATGAAGATATACTTTTCCCCAGACTGAAGTAATTGTAGATAAATACAAAATAAAGGGATTATCATCTCAATTAGCAGTCTGAAAACCAAACATTTAAGCCCCATCCAAATTCACATTTTGGAAACACAAACACATTTTATTTTCCCACAGAGAGTATTCTGTAGATTCTTTCCAGCACAAATAGCTTCAGTTGGTTATCAGTATGAATTCAACAATCAGTTCCTAAATAAGATACAAGAGCTGAAGAGATTGAGTGCCCTTGTGGTCCGTGTTCACACAGAGAGTGTCCAATTTAGAGCTGGAAGGTTTGCTACAAAACTTTGGGTTGTGAAAGATGAAGAGTTGTCAGCATGGCAGCAGGATTCACGGAGGTGAATCAACAAAAGCTTTAGTCATGTGTAGCTGCCCACCATGTGCTTATGAGCATTTCAGAACACAACCTTTGTTAAGGATCACTTCACATACTGAAAAGTTTTCTAATGGTCTTCTTCCAGGATATTTTTTTCCTCAACTTCATAGCTTAGCTGAACGGTCCCCAACCTTTCCAGGTTGGTGACTCAGCACAAGGGAGGGAGGGGAAGGAAGAGAGGATGGATTGTGCAACAGGCAGGTACATGTACACACGTGTGTGCACTCAGCAAATGGGGCTATGAGTGCCTGCCACTGGCACAAGTGGGGCTGCAAGCACCGGCTCACCATCCATGTGGGCCAGTTGCAAATCACAGCCCATTACTGGGCCACTGCCCAAAGGTCGGGAACCCCTGGCTTAGTCTATATCTCTAGGATTTAATGGGGGTGTCAAGTACAAATCCAACTTCCGCTTAGATATTTTTTTTTTCAAATCAATCACAATCAGCTAGATGTTGTTAACTGCAGCTATTACATCAGGGTAAGTAATTTCTGATGGCTGAACATTGCCTGTAACACTTTTGGGGGGCCTGGGAGTAATAAGTGGGAAAAATATTTATTTGCAGTAATTTGGTGGGTTTCTTTGTGTTAACTGTGACATGCCTATATTAGGATTTAAGACTTTTGTTCATGATGGCAGGGAATTCTGTCAGTTTCCAGGAAATCTGAAGAATCAGACTGTGTTTCAGGTGGTTCTAAAATTAGGGCTTGTCAACTGTATACAGACTCAACATGTGGCTATTTTTTCCCTTTAATATGAGAAACAGTTTCAAATCACAAACATAATGATTCTCAATTAAAAAAAACATTATGTATGGAATGCACAGAAATCTTTTAATATAAGCTAATTTACTGCAAGACAAAATCAAATGCCTATCTAATGAAGCATTAGCACAATAAATTATTAAAACAGTTCAGTGGAATGCACAAAAACTAACACAACTTCTGAAAATTACAAGTTTCAAACATAAGTTCAACACCTTAAAATTAAAAATTAAATTAATCATACACTTGAATAATTCAAACAAAAAGGCCTGTAAAACTAATTAATAACTTTTTAAAAGTAGTCCTGAGTTTACAACCACAATGGAGATTGGAATTTCAGTTGTAAGTCACTGAGGACATAACTCAAACCCCCAAGTGATCAGATTCAATCTCATGATCATTTTTATGACTGTCATGAGACAAGCTATCATTGTTGTTAAGCAAATATGTGGATATTAAGTGAATCATATGTCATTAAGCGAATCCAGTA